>CABHPP010145983.1:45512-58801 GCA_902168425.1 Peromyscus attwateri | reverse complement strand
ACACACACACACACACACACACACACACACACACACACACACACACAGAGCGTTTGCCACCGTGGCATACAGGGTATTTATACTTCTTAAGGTCTGTTCATGGTCTGTCCCTTCCAAGAGACTCTACCTTCTATGAGGGCAAGGGCTACTGTCTGTTGATGGCTATATCACCAGTCTCTAGGAAAGTACTGAATCTACGAGAGGGCCCCCCCAAAATACTTGGCAGATGAAGAAGGAATGAACCCACCCAAGCAACCAATGAATTAACATAATTAATGTAATATAAATAGGAGGGTTGGAGCGGAAGTTAAGAGGATGAAGAAGGATTTGCTGAGGTATAGAAGGGATATCTTGGAGGACTGGGCCAGTGAGCAGGGAAGAGTACTGCTAGCAAAGGAGCAAAGTATAAAACGTCCATGGGCTAAGATAACATTTTCTAGTTCCAGCAATCCTTACTGGAACTCTGTAGATCTCCTGTTCTCTAGGACAAGGATTCTCTATCTCTCCTTGCCCCAACAACCTCTTTTTGAAATCTGATGAAGTCTATGAACTTTCCCCAAGGCCATGTGTTAAAATGCACAAATATGTAGGATTGATATTCAAATATTTTAGTCAAAATTGTGATACAATATAATACATGTACTTATTAAGATCTAGTATCAGTTTATAAACAGCGAAAATGAAAAACACAAAATCAAAACCCACAGTGGAGTAATCCCAACTACACCTTCTGGAGGCAAGATCCAAGAACAGAAAAATCTCCAAACTAAACCATGAGACTGAGCTTCTAAAAAAAACAAACTTAGCTTAGTCATTTTCATTATGCCCCAGCCGCAGAACCTAGCAGCTTGCACATACTACTCCAACAAGAAATGTTCCCTGAATAAATATCTGTAAAGGAAGAGAATCACCATGTTTTCCTTTTTAGTACTGTCATGTCTACGGGAGACCCATGTGCTCAGGCCCCAATCCTTCCTCAGTGAGCACTTCCTCGGCCATTACCTGCCTGTACTTGAGCACCATAAGAAGGAAAGAGCTTGCTGTTAAGTGATGCTTTGCCTTTCACCTATGACTTCAATCACACCATCTCCCCCTTTATCACATACTCATCCATCACACTCCATTCAGATGCCATGTTCTTCCGTAAGCTCCCTTGCTACCCATCCTTAGGCTGAGCTTCTTATGCTAAAATTCTGCGTTTCCATTTATCTGTAAATATCTAGCAAGGGGATGGCAACAATGCATGAAAACTAACCACTTATGAAGGTTAAGTGATATGCTGAAAACTCTTTGAAGTTTCTGTTCTGTGTTCCCAAAGTTGACCTCAAACTCATGAGCTCAAATGACCCTCCCATGTCGTCAGACTATCATGTGTACCACTTTGCCTAGGTGAAGCTTCTATCTTTATATCCGTAAGTGCCAGTACAAGTTCAATCATTATTTACTGTGTATATGAGAGAATAAATCAATGATAAAGCTTAATTTGTTTCTTTTTTTAGTTATTTTTATTTCTCTAATTTTTCCTATTTTGTCAGCTGATCATTCAGACTTTAATTTTCAAAAATTAACAAAAGCCCCATTTGGCCATCAAACAGAAAGTGGAAATTAAAACCAACAACATGGCTTTCTCCTCAGGTCAAAGGTATCCTTTCTTAACGTGTCATGATTGACATTCAGTAAATACACAGCATCAGCACCGCTCTCTCCCAGTGTTCTCTACACTAAGCATCACCTTTCACACCCCATGTATCATTTCTACCCTTTTTCCCTAAAAGACACAAAGGAGGCCAGATATTGTCAGGTCTGTTCCTTCTTCACTTCTAGAATTTCTTTCTTTAATCTTTTCCAATTTAATTTGCTTCAGTTGTACCGAAGAAACAATTCTGTAATAATTCTTAAAATTGAGTTATATATAAAGAATTATTTCCTAATATATAAGAATTACATTTTCTACCTTATTTCCTCTACTTAGGAAAATACTTACTTCCTTATGCTTCCAAAACCGTCTTTCACTGAAGCTAGGGAAATGACCTTCTGTGTACCCCAGAAAGTTCTTCGCCCCTCACTGTTGTCTTTGTGCCTGTGATACAGCCTTTTCACACCCTTCTGTCTTCCTTGCACTTGATTTTTCCTTCAAATCTTTCTTCCTCTAACATGGTTTACAATTGCCTTTACCTTAGCTGCTCTCTTACCACACAATTCTTCAACATTAAGTTTGCCTCAACTACCAATTGTTTGGTCTTTATTTGTTGTTTCCTCTGTAAGTCCAGTTGTTCTAGAAGCTCTGTATACATGTACTTGTACATCACTATTCTATCCCACTTAGACAAGTTCAGCTGCTCATATGTTCTTATGCATCTAGAATACAGCCACCATATTGACATTTTTCTTTTCTTTTCTTTTCTTTTTTTTTTTTTTTTTTTTTTTTTGGTTTTTCGAGACAGGGTTTCTCTATGTAGGTTTGCGCCTTTCCTGGATCTCACTCTGTAGACCAGGTTGGCCTCGAACTCACAAAGATCCGCCTGCCTCTGCCTCCCAAGTGCTGGGATTAAAGGTGTGCGCCACCACCGCCTGGCATGGTATTTTTCATATTTAGTTTTATACTCTATTTGAAAGGATAATATCTTAGAAAAAATTTTATTTCCAAGTTTAAAAAATTACCTGCCTTGACTTATAATTTAGCAAATGGAAACAAGAAAACAATGCTATAGTAAATAATACTCTGTCCATTCTCTACTGTCACTAGGCAAATGAGAATTATCCTTTTTTTTGTTTTTTTGTTTTTTGGTTTTTCGAGACAGGGTTTCTCTGTGTAGCTTTGCGCCTTTCCTGGAACTTGCTTTGGAGACCAGGCTGTCCTCGAACTCACAGAGATCCGCCTGCCTCTGCCTCCCGAGTGCGGGGATTAAAGGTGTGCGCCACCACCGCCCGGCCAAGAATTATCCTTTTGTAAAACACTATTTTGAGCAATTTTTGCACATACTCACTTTTATATAATTTATAAAATTGAATTTGTTGAAGTCTTTAGTTAATCCACTACACAAAATAGAGCAATAGTTTAAATACTTACAGGATCGGCAGGTCCACAGAATTCTCGGAATGTCTTTGTAGGATTGCTCTGCTGGATCTCTATGGCTACGCAAGAGCCAGAGCAGATTTCTGTCACCATGTCCTATGATATACAATGTAGGAGAAAACAAACAAGTTAAAACAAGTGACTATTTTACCCCGATTCTTTTTCTTGCACTACTTTCCCGCTATTTCCAGTCTGATCCTTCTGCTTCTACCATCCAAGTATTAGGTACAGTTGTGCATCACTACCTGGCTCTTTTTCTGTTTTAGAAATTAAGTTAATTGTTATCTTGCTAGTCAGTTGTTTGAGTTATTAATAGATTTGGATATTAATCCTTTGCCAGATATATGGTTTATAAATAATCCTTAAAAATAATTTCAATAATCATATTTCCAAGATTTGAGACACACACACATTGTTTTCAGTTGCATTATTTAATATTTATTTTGATACTTACATTATACTCAGGCACAACGCCTTTATAAACTTCATAGAATTCTTCGACGTTAACCCGATCCATATTGAACTACATTAAAAAAAAAGGTAAGCCAATCAAGTGAGCTAAACTTAGCATTCAGCATTTATCATTCCTTGGACGCATACTTTTACTTTTTGCTATGTGGTGTCTTTTCCCCACACTGGCTCCAAAGACACTATGCAGCCCAGGCTAGCCTTGAACTTGTGACTGTTCTGTCTCAGCCTTCCAAGTGCTGGAATCATAGCGACTTGCCACTATACCTGTCTTCTTCTTTTAACCTCAAAATGTAAGTCTTGGATAATTTGTTCTTTGAAGAAGAAAGTATTATTAAAGACCAGCTGATCAATAATAACTTTATATTTATTTATTGAGATTTATTGGGTAGTTAACATATGATACTGGACTGGATTTTATACATGTACCATGTCATATAATTCTCCCAATCCTATGGCATAAGTACTTAGCATGTTCCTGCTAAGACGCAGAGGCACCAAGGGACCTCTCCATATTGACTCCTGTCACTTCCAGAATCCGACCCCACTGACCACATGCTCTCACCCACTGCTCTACACCTTTTAGAATGGAACCCTATTCTCGGCAGGGTTTCAAAATAGGCACAGGCAATATAGTGCTGTTTATTGGTAGATTAGACCTACAAGAAAAAATGCTACTAAGCACAGGCTCTTCAGAGCTTGTAGAGAGAATGGAAAGCTATACTACTGCCTTCACAAGCATTTGGAAAAATCGCTAAGACTGGTTTGTAACAAAGTACTTAAGCACATCAGCTGAACTTCCTTCTAGCCATCAAAACCAAGTGTGAATAAGATATATATGCTTATGAAACACACCCGAACAACTTATCAAGGTTTGTTTTAAATTCAGTTAGGAATAAAATTTTTTTATGTTTAACAATCTCACTAACTAAAGCACTGATTTAAAGAAAGGGTATCTGAGCCCGAATTTGACCCCCTTTCCTTTGCTTCTCTAGAACTGTCAAGACTGGAGATCACTGAGAAATGTCAGTCTACACAGTCAACAACTCACATCAGGACTGACAGGCATGGGCGGCACTACCATTACAGGGAGGGAAGTTGGTTTGATTTCAAGGCTTTATCCTGCATTCACTCAACTTTTACTATTAGTGCACCAAAATGTGACATAAAATATAACTTAGTAAAAGTCTGTTAAATCTACAGCATAAACCCACAGTGGCAAACAATAACATCCTCACGGCCTAGACGAGAAACCGAGGTTAAGGATGCCTGACCAGGGTCACATGCCTAGAAAACTGTTGACCCTAGATTCTGAAAATGCTGTCTCTGACTCTAAACACCAAAAATTGCACTTATCATTATCCTATAATGTTCCATCATAGGTTCACATTATTTATAGTGATTTCTTGTCAAATGTACCAGTGTGTACAGCACAAAGGTATCTCTTATTACAAAATATGGATGATGGCTTCAGGCAAGGGCTTTCTGAGAATGTCTGAGGGGGCAATTCTAAGTGAGTATAGGCTTGAAGCTTAAGAGCCATGGGGGAGATTAAATACATTAACACTTAAGGGACAGTTTAGAAACCAGCCCCAGGTTGAGAGTGCCAAAGGAATGTGAACTCACATCACATTCTTCCTTCACTATTTGCTAAGAGACGTAGAACACAGAATGCTCGTTGACACACCTCACTTTGATTCTACTTGTCATTTGTAAGGCCAATATAGCCGTCCCCTACTTTTCAGCTGAAGTTTCAAGTTCTAAGAAACTTTGAAGCTTAAATCAGGTTTATTGTCTAAATATTAGTATCTCAGTAAATTATTATATAGACTAAGTAATTAAAACATGTTTTTATTATAAAGTTATAGAGTTCAGTTTTTTGTTGCTGTTTTATTGTGTTGTTGTTTGGTCTAGCCTGGAACTGAGCATATACATCAGGCTGGCCTCAAACACACAGCTACCTCTCCTTCCAGAATGCTGTGATCAAAGGCCTAATCCACCAGATCCAGCCAGGTTATTGAATCTGTATGTCTTTAATTTTAATAAATTCAAATCTCAAGTGCCTGGTGAACATTCAGTTAAACACATTTTAAGGTTTATTAAAAAACAATTCTTCCATACATTATGGCTCATTGCAAACCACTTACCATTTGTATCGCTGAGATTTCAAAACATGCATCTCGAATAGCTATTAAGATCTTTCCCAACAGTCCTAAAAATGAAGAAAAATTGGTTCAAAATATAAATTTTTTAAACTATTTTAGGCTTCTAAGAAATACAAATTTTCAACATCATTGTTCTTTGCTTCTACTCCAAATAAGGATTGTTCTTTGCTTCTACTCCAAATAAAGAAAATGCAGTATCTCTGCAAGAGAGATTAGGTAAATCCCTGAACAGAGCACCACACTTAATCATTTGATTCTCTCGGTAAATGCTTCAGTACCAATGATGGTCCTGAGAACAACGCAGAAAGCTCTGAAGCCACTACTTTGCCTTTAAGGCCCCATAATCTAGTGATGTAAAGAACATGAAAATCAAATGACTTTAAAATAACATTATCAAAAAGTAAAATGACAAGATACTGGATATAAGGGGGAAAAGTCGAATAATTAAAAAGGAAACAGAGATTTCAAGGGGAAATGAAAGTGTGTATTGTTCTTAAATTCTGAAGAATGATGGGCTTTACATAAAGACAGAAAAGAGTGAATGACTCAGAAAAGATGAGTAACCATAAGAAGGCAGAGAGATTATACCCAACTGAAGGTCTGTGCCCTAGTTTGCTTCATTTTCCCTGTGATATACACTGTGGGGGTTTGAATAAAAATGGCCCTCAGAGGCTCTTATACTTGAATGTTTGGTTCCTAGTTGATGGACTGTTTAAAAAGGATTAAGAGGTTGGGTTGGGGATTTAGCTCAGTGGTAGAGCGCTTGCCTAGCAAGCGCAAGGCCCTGGGTTCGGTCCTCAGCTCCAGAAAACAAACAAACAAACAAACAAAAAAAGAGGTATGTGGCCTTGGAGGAGGAGGTGTGTCATGTAGGGTGGGCTTTGAGGTTTCAAAAGCCCACACCAGGTCCAGTCTTTCTCTCTCTACCCATGGCTTGTGGATCAGATGTAAACTCTCAGCTACTGCTCCACTCCAGTGCCCTGATTCCCTCCAAAATGGAAATGGACTAACCCTCTGAAACTGTAACCAAGCCCCTAAACAAATGCTTTCTTTTATAAGTTGCTTTGGTCATGGTATCTCTTCACAGCAATTGCTCAATAACTAAGACATACCATGACCAAAAGAAACTTGGAGCAAAAAGGATTTATTTCAACTTATAACTTACACTCTATCATGAAGGGAAGTCAGGGTACAAAACTCAAGTCAGGAGCCTGAAGCAGGAACTAAAACAGAGACCATGGAGGAACCCTGATTATTGGCTTGCTCTTCATAGCTTGTATAGCCTTTCTTTCTTTTCTTTTCTTTTCTTCCTTCCTTCTTTCTTTCCTTTCTTCTTTCCCTTCTCTCTCCTTTCTCTTCCTTTCTCTTCCTTCTTCTTCCTCTTCTTCTTCTCCTCCTCCTCTTCCTCTCCTCTCCCCCCTTCTCTTCCTCCTCATCTTCCTCCTCCTCTTCTCTCCTCCTTCTTTTGGCTTTTTGAGACAGGCTCTCACTATGTAGTTTTGACTGGGCTGGAACTTGCTATGTAAACCAGTTTGGCCTCAAACTCCTAGAGATCGGCCTGCCTCTGCTTCCTGGGTGCTGGGATTAAAGGCCTGTGCCACCACTCCTTTCTAATACAAGCCAGGATACCTGCCCAGGGGTGGTACTTCCCACAGGGAGCTGGACCTTCCCATATCAGCCGACAATCAAGAAATTGCTACACAGACTTGCCTAGAGGCCAACAAGATAGAGGCAATTCCTCACCTGAGAGCCCCTCTTCCCAGCTAGCTCAACATCTGTGTCAAGTTGACAGAAACTAACCAGCATAGTCTTAGAAGTCAACATGAAGAATCTGGGCACAAATGCTGTCATAAATGGGTGGTTTTTGTAAGGTGAGGGTCTGCTGACTCTTAAGAGTATGGCACTAATTTTGACATAGTTTTGCCTCAAATTAAAATCTTACTATATATACATAAACTAGTCACTCTCTCTTTTCTCCCTCATTCCTGTCACCACTGCCACCCCACCAGTCCCTTTCCCAGAATCCCACCTTCGGTTTGAGTTGTGACCCACTTAACCAGGGCCATCTGTGTCACCATTTGATGACTGGAACGATTTATTGGAGCCGGGTGGGTAGACATACAACGGAAAGCAATGATTACACTCCCTACCCCACACTCTGATTCTACCTGTAACAGGCGGTTCAGCAGTGAGGGGCAGGCCCCTGGAGCCTCTCCTTCATCCATTCCTGACTGTTGAGGGGCCCATTCTTATGTAGACCCAATGGAGGCATCCTTAGCTGCTGAGAGTTGTGACAGCAATCACTGTGTGCTGCCTAGAAGATAGCTTGGATTTTTCAAGTAAACTACAACTCTATCTCTTACATAAAAAATATTACACATTGATGTATGAATCTTGATGAAAATGTGGGTCAGTATTGCACTAGCCAATATAAAGATAAATCTATAATCTGTAACTATTACAAACCTCTATTATACATCTATAATCCTATTAAACTATGTTCTTTTGTGGGACCTATGTTCATTTGAACACAATAATTCTACTTACAGACTAGTATGATGCTATAGCATACATTACACTCCATACATTACATTAGCATACATTACATTACCATTACAGTCTAACACAAGTCCAATTCCTACCTGAAAATTCCCCTAGTTTAGATCGTGTGATATTACTGCTCCCAGGTCTGTTATCCAGCCTACTCAATATCCATGGAAACTGCCTTTTTATGTCCACTTGGTTATGTGTGGTGGTAGGTCACAGACGCATTTAAGAAAGCAGCTTTGTGTTTAATCACGTAGAACACAAAAAGTCAATAACCATATGTCCTGTCCTCTGTCCTAGATAGAAAATGTTCAGATGACTGAACAAATGGTAATAACTATGTAAATGAAGCACATGCATGTAGCAATAAAATAAAACAAAATGGTATCCCAGGAAGCAAAGGACAAAAGGGTCAAAAAAGAGAGCGTCTTACTTGGTTAGTGTTTGCACAGCTACTGGATTTTATAAGAGTTTGCTTATAACTCCATGAATGTCACCTCTTAAATGCTGCAATGTCAAATCATTTCTCCATCTCCACTCATTATGTTTTTCACCTGGTTTGTTCAAAAGCTTCTTTTCAGAAGTCTTTCTCATATCAACTCACAGAATATTAGATATTTATTATTTAAAGCTTGCTCTTTCTGTGACTATACCCAATTTCCTTTAAGGTAAGTGATTTCTCTAATCATTTGATTGGCAAGGGAACTGTCAACTTCCTATATGACCCACTAACTACAACCTCCATTAAAATGTCAGGAGGTGACGCCAGATCTAAGCAAAACCAATCATAGCACTTTGAGTTCTCAGGCCACAGTAGTTTAGTTAGGATCAGAATCATAATTAGTGTAAGCCACAGAGTCTTTCCCTGAGATTTTTTTTAAAGCTGGAACTGGGGAAACACACTTTCCACTGTGTTCACAAGGGTCTGAACCCTCTACAGTTGGCAGCTCTCCTTTCTTCCAAAATCCTGGGAAACGTATACAGAAGGACGAAGCTAAGAGTCAAGAGAAGCAAAGATGAAGCACAGTAACACACAGACTGACTAAGTCGTTTAGTCTCCCTAAACCCAGCACAATCCTTTTCCTTCCCATAGTCTTGTAAACTGAGACAGGGAACCCAGTTGACTTTCTTCTCTTGCACCAGCAGTGTCCTCCTTATGCTACCTGTTTATGTAGGAAGTAAAACACTGCATCCCGAGAAGGAAATGCTGAAGCTCGAAAGCCAGACCCAAGAACAAACAGTCCTTCCTGAAAACTGTGACATTCTGATGTATGGTGAGTACAGAGAGATGAGCACAGCCCCCCAACCCCTAAACTCATGCACACCAAGTTAGACATTGGCTGGTTACTCCTACAAATTCTGCTGCCACCACTGGCCTAGCATATCTTACAGACAGGACAGATTGCAGGTCACAGGTTTTGTGGCTGGGTTAGTGTTTACATTCCTTTTTTGGTAGCTTGCAGAGTACCTTCCCACAGCAAAGGCACTAGAATGTAAGGGTGATGGCTCCATGTAGGCTCCAGGTTGACTTCTCCATATTCAGTGAGTTGTGTGGGTGTTGTCCTCAGCAATGGGGACCTGTAGTGAGTTTGGGGAGAGCAACCCATTGTCCTGGGAACCTGAGTTCTTCAGGGATTTCCATGGGATCCCCTTGGCCAACAACTCAATTGAATAAACCCAGTCCCAGTACTACTTGGGTGACAAAAGATTGCTAGCTGGGACTCTGTCATGCCCATTATTAGAAGACCTCATTAGGATCGCCGTAATGTATTTTAAGGGGTTTCCACTGAACTAAGTTTCCATATCAACCCTCAAAGGCTCCTCAATTCCAGCTGTCTCTCCCTGCATTCCCTTGCTTAGCCCTATCTCACCCCCATCTCCACCAGATCCTCCCATTTGCATCCCAATCTTCCCCCATAAAATATATACTATTTCCCCCTCCCAGGGAGATCCATGTGCCCCACCCCTCCTTTCCTTCATATCTAACTTCTCCAGGTCTATAGACTGTAGGCTGGCTTTCATTTATTTTAATGGCTAATATCCACCTATAAGCAAATACATATCATATTTATCTTTCACAGAACTTAATAGAAGAGAAGAAGAGAAGGTGGGGAATAGCCTTGAACATATTGATACAAGAGACAACTTCCTGAACAGAGCACAGATAGCAGAGGCACTAAGATCAACCATTAATAAATGGGACCTCATGAAACTTGAAAACCTTTTGTAAGACATCACGGTAGGGACATAAAAACAGACACATTCATGAACAGAATCAAACTGAAGACCCAGACATAAATCTAACACATATGGACACTTGATTTTTGATAAAGAAGCCAGAAATACACACTGGGAAAAAAAAGATAGCATCTTTAACATCATGGTAGTAACATAAAAACAGACACATTCATGAATAGAATCAAACTGAAGACCCAGACATAAATCCAAACAAATTCATATAGATCCTACTTATAACTGTACAAAACTCAACTCCAGATGGATCACAGGCTTCAAAATAAAACTGGGTACACTGATGTTTTTATTACTATAGCTCTGTAGTACAACTTGAAATTGGGAATGGTGAGACCTCCAGCAGTCCTTTTATTGTTCTGGATAATTTTAGCTATCTTGGGTTTTTTGTTTTTCCATATGAAGTTGAGAATTACCCTTTCAAGTTCTGTGAAGAATTGTGTTGGAAATTTGATGGGGATTGCATTGCATCTATAGATTGCTTTGGGAGGATGGCCATTTTTACTATGTTAATCCTACTTATCCATGAGCATGGGAGATCTTTCTATCTTCTAATGCAGAGGGAAACACTACTTTCAGCATTAATCAGAGAAGCTTCTCTTTACAATGAATGGTGGTGGATGTAGAGATTTGGATGCTCAAGGTGCTGAGAATAAGGGGCAGTTGATTGATAAAACGTTTTATACAACCTGCTCTCGGTTCAGAGAACATCATGGAAGAGGGGGCAGAAAGAATACGAGAGCCCGAATATGGGAGAAAGGGGCTTATAAATACTATCAAACCATGATGCAACTATCATAGCTTCTGTAGCTGTCTGCTATGGGAAAACAAAGACTGTACCTGTCAATAACTAGTCATGGATTGGAGAGGAGCTCATAGGGTCCTGTTTGCCCTGCTGAAATTTGAATAAGAATGAAACAAAATAAAATATATGTATGCAATGCCATAATGAAGCCCATTATTTTGTATGTTCACTTAAAATAATAAAACATAAAAGAATTCCATCCCTAGAAATTATTATAAATAGCGTTTTTAGGATTTGTATAAGAAGATGGTCACTAAGCAATTATTAAAGATAAAACAAGAAAAATTATATAATAAAAAAGAAAAAGGTAAAGAGAAGTATATTTTTACAACTGTTATTCAGATTTTAAAATCATATTAATTTTTTATTTTTTTTTTTTTAGGTAGGGTTTCTCCTTGTAACAGCTCTGGAATATCCTGGAATGTTGTGGGATATTTGATCATACTGTGTGAAGATGCATCTCTGTTTTACCTCACCTGCCCAAAGTACCTTCTGATTGATTTAATAAAGAGCTGAATGACCAATATCTAGGCAGGAGAGGATAGGCAGGACTTCCGGGCAGAGATAGGAATTCTGGGAAGGAATCAGAGAGGTGGAATTCGACAGCCAGACACAGAAGAAGTGGGGCATGTAGCATTGAGAAGAGGTAATGAGCCACATGGCAAAAGTAGATGAATATCAATGGGTTAATTTAACTTTTAAGAGCTAGTTGGGAACAAGCCTAAGCTAAGGTCAAGCATTCATAATTAATAAGAAGTCTCCATGTCATTATTTGGGTGCTGGTGGTCCAAAGAAAGTCTGACTACACTGGAATTTGCTTTTTAAGCCAGGCTGGCCTTGAACTCACAGAGATCCACCTCTCTCTGCCTCCTGAGTGCTGGGATTAAAGGTGTGCACCACCACCACCACCACCACCACCACCACCACCACCACCACCGGCTAAAATCACATTTTTAAAGGTCATGTAAGTGCATATAAATAAAAACTCAAACTGGGCAGTGTTAGCACAAGCCTTTCATCCCAGCACTCAGGAGGCAGACACAGGCGGATCTCTGTGAGTTCAAGGTCAGCCTGGTCTACAGAGCGAGTTCCAGGACAGGCTCCAAAGCTACACAGAGAAACTCTGTCTTGAGAAAAACAAACAAACAAACAACCCAAAAATAAACAATAAAAAATTAACTTTAAAATAAATAATTTTTTTCTCAAAATAAACTGGAAAAAGTAGGATAATTATTCATTTATGAAAGTGATATTATTATTGTGATGCCTAAACTAGAAAAGGATAATGTAAGAAATAAAATTACCCATTAATAACTCTCAACAACAGAGATACAAAAACTTTTAACATAAGATAAGCCAACAAATTTATCAACCTATGAAAATGCATACCAAGTAGGACTTATTTCAGATACACAAGCCTTATATTCATTATTTGAAGACATGGTCATATCAATTGATGTAGAAAAGATTTTGAAAAAAACCTGCAATACCCTTCAGAATATAAACTCAGGAAAAAAGGGGATGGCGGTGGAAAACTTCTTTATCTCGATGTGTTGTTAGAGGTCACCGAAGCCATGCACTGAAGCCATGCACCGAAGCAAGAAGGAAGTGAAAGGCATTGAGATCAGAGAGGAGAAAATACAACCACGTGTTTGCATGGAACAAGATTCCCATGTAAAAAAATGTTGATCTATAACTAAATCTCAGAAGTAGTAACTGGTTTCAACAAGGTGACAGGATTGAAGACGAGCATTAACAAGTTGTAATCCTTCTTAAGTTGATAAATGAGTTTAGCATAATTCCAACCAAAATCCTAGTAAAATTTTATACAAATAAAGAAAAGATTATTCTAATACTACATGGAAATAAAGGAAAGAAAAGAAAAAAAGAAAGAAAGAAAGAAAGAAAGAAAGAAAGAAAGAAAGAAAGAAAGAAAGAAAGAAAGAAAGAAAGAAAAGAAAGAAAAGAAAGAAAGAAA
>CABHPP010145983.1:7992-45412 GCA_902168425.1 Peromyscus attwateri | reverse complement strand
AAAAAAAAGAAAGAAAGAAAGAAAGAAAGAAAGAAAGAAGAAGAAAGAAAGAAAGAAAGAAAGAAAGAAAGAAAGAAAGAAAGAAAGAAAGAAAGAAAGAAAGAAAGAAAGAAAGAAAGAAAGAAAAGAGAAAGAAATCAGACTAGCTAAAGCAAGTTCATCAGGAAGGAATGAGGTGGAGCCAGGCACTGGCCTGCACACCTACACCCCAGCATCTGTCTGAAGTAGGGAAACAGCAGTGCCAGGTCAAGGCTGGCCTGGGCTTCAGGAGGAGATAGGGCCAGTGTGAGATGCAGACTGAGACTGTGTCAACAAAGAAAAGAACAGGGGGAGGACTCATTCTACTCACACTGTCATCAGGATAGTGAGGATTGGCAGAGCAGCTGCATACATGTGCAACTGGGGAACAGACATGGTCCCACACAAAGATGCCCATTGATTTTTTTAACAAAAAAGTCAAAAGCAATTCAATGAAGGTGAGCTCACCTTCTCAGCAAGTTCAGCAGCATGCATGCAGGGAAGTCAGGAAAAACGGCCTCTGCAGTTACGTCTCAGAACATGTGTACACTGGGCATCTACATGAATTTTGGCAGAACTCCTCTCAAATGTGTTGTATGTACTAATCACATAACACTTCATACAATCTTCATAGTAGTCCTATGTACTGAATGTTTTGTGTTGTGATTCTAGTCTGATGGGGCTGTATTAGGAGATAGGGGAGCATGCATTCTTGGCCTTTGTTATAATCAAGTAGAGGATTAGAAGCCAGACCCTTTGAGAATGATTAGGTCATCAGGATACATCCACAGACACGTGAATAAGATCTTTTGAAAAGAAACTTTAAGAGATGGAAACAGTGGGAAATGTCCACAAAGAAATTTTATATTTTACTCATGTAAGATGTTTTAAGGAAGGTTTAATACTGATACAGCCAAGAGTATATAAACTAACAAAAAGGATATATAAATGATATATTAAATACTAATACTAATTTAAATCATATTAGAGAAATTTTATTGCCTTTAAAGTTCATATCTAGTGAAATAAAAGATATTATCACTAAAAAATAGCGTGTTTTTAAAACATTATTATCATAAAGCCAAATCCAAGCTGAAGATTATGAGCATCTAGATTTATTTGCAGTGTCAAAGTATAAAAGAAATCACAAGGATTACTACATTCAACAGAAGGAATTTAATACTAATCCAGGCAAACATGCGTAACAAAGAACCTTGCATATAAAAGCAGTGGAAACATTCGTCTTCTCTGGAAAAGTGACTAAGCAATAGCTTTTCACTGGGAATTTTCCAGTATGTCTGGAAGCCTGAGAGACTGCTTTGTCTATACACCAGTCACCTTTCCATTACTCAACAAACAGCTGAAGAATCACCATACAAAAGCTCCTTTTGGCTCACAGTTTGAAGGTTTCATTCTATGACACATTGCTCTTAAGCCTGTGATTAGACCACCTAGCATGGTAGAAATGCCTGGAGGAGCAAGTCATCCACCTCATGGCCAGGGAACAAGAGAGAAGGGGCTGGGGTCCTGTCATCCACCTCAAGGACACATCCCCAGTGACCTAAAGACCCCTCACCAGGCCTCACTTCAAAGTTCTACCACCTTCCAATATCATCATGAACTATGCCATTAACATATGAGTACTGAAAGGACACTTAAGATCCAAAGTACAGTTGACTTGTTATGGTTTATGGTACTATTCCTAAAATAAACAGATATTTGTTATAACTGCATTAATTTAACATATAAGAGCTTAGATTCAGTTTAACTATTAAATTAAGAACTAAGAAAGGCACTTAGAATCTCACATTGATCCATTATCTGACCATAAAATCCAACCTAGTAGCAAGTAAGTTTACAAAACAGTATCATTACTGACCCTCCCCTTATCCTACAATCCAGACCTAAAATGAACATTTTCCTTACCAATTTTCTAATAAGAATTACTCATAAACTCACTGCAAGGCACTGAGAGGAGTAACGGATACAAGAGCTTTAGAGATTCACCCACAATGTAGTGACTGCATATTGCAATCAATCAAAATGTAATTAGGGAGTAGAAAGCAGTAAAGGCAGGCTCCATACCAAAAGCGTGTGGACAGAACAGACCTACAGAAACGACTCGTAGGTGGCACAGCCATATCCACAGGAAACGCACACGTCATGAGGCCACCACAGCTGTCTGACATGGTTCCAGCAGAGCTGAGCCGAATGCTACAATCCCTGTCATGCTGTCTCTCACCTTCAGGTTTGGTCTCTGCGTGTGGCATGCTTGGGGGCTTTCTACATTATAATTCACTTAATGTCTTTCCCTGAGAAAATTATGTCTGAATCTCCTCAGGAAAGTCCTAAATTTATTACCCCTCCTGCTTTTAGGGAGATAATTGCATCTGGCCCTATTCAGAAATCTTCCTTATGCCCAGGAGATTGTGATAAGCACAAAGATGCTAGAAACTTTTTTATGAGGCATGACTCCAGGATCTTCTTGGTACAGCCGCCCCCAAGCAAACTCAAACAGAATAATGAGAACAATGTAAACTTAAAGGAGACTGGTGAGCTCTAACTGACCAGGAAATCTGGCAACAGATCAGAGGCCTCCTCTTACATTATGCTCAGAGTTTGCTGAATAAGTAACATACTAAATAGGGGGTTATGTGGGGTATGTCCCTAAGAAAAAAAATTCAATGATAGGCTGATTTATGAATAGCTTTTGTACTCTGAAGACTGATAGTACACTATTCAAGACATGATGATTCACCTGAACTGGCTCAGATATTTTCTATTTACCTGGCTCTTTGAAACCACAAGTGCTGCCTGTCTGCAAACAGACTGTTATATACTAAGTATGCTTGCCCTAACAACAGTCTACAGATTCTTTGAAATAGGGCTGTGGGACAAACGACAAAAGCAAAATCTGTTCTATCTGTACTTATTAACTGTAACTAGACCTACGACGCTGGACATGTTATAGAAAATCAAACACATGTCTACAGACAGAATGACATAATTAGTATCTTTTGAAAGAGTCATGAGTCTTATGAATCTGTATAAATAAAGAAGCAACCTGATTGCTAGTCAGTCAGCCAGGCTGCAAGATTCTTCCAAGCACCATGCCTGACTCACTTCTTACCTCCTCTTAGGACCTGTCAACTGCTGAGGCTGTAGTGTGTTGCCTCCCCCATCCACCCCACCCCTGGAACCCAGGGAAGGACAATCAAACACCACTCCTTACTTACAGTAAGGTGAAGACAAGCTAGGTTTAGCTCAGCAAAAGAGGTAAGGAACAGCTAGCTGGGTTGCAATAAGATAGCAGCAGGTTTAAGACTGAAAAGATCAAGAAAAATAAAAAACAAAGTAGGGGACCAGGGAAAGCCAGAAACTAACAATATATAAGACCAGACACACTGATCATAGGATGCCCAAAGTGAAGGTGAGATCGCAGCAGACAAGTCAGCCACACGATCACAAGCAAAGCGAGGTTTTGTGCCACAGAGACTTCCAGCTTCCCACAGGGTAAGGGGCTTCCTGATTTGAGAGGTGAATTCCTTTGGGACCAGAATAAGAACAATTTCCATTTGAAGATGACTCCAAGCTTCTAGATTTTCATGAGTACAATTACACGGACGCTATCTACATGCAGAACCACGGGCAGAGCCAGGCACCACAAAAGACTGGGAGGCTAACTCCAAGCCAGGTAAACATTTGTCCCAATATGGACAAAATAAATATTTTCCTTACCTAAAATTAATTCTGTTGCTTGTTACCATTTCAAGAAACATATTTTTAAAACTTCTCAAAGCTAGCTGGGTTTGCACATATTTTTAAGTGTACACAGTTTTGTTTATTCTAGCTACCCAAAGACATAGCTGAGGAGATCTGCAAAGTTAGACATAATATTTCAAGAACACTGCTTCTTCTGTTAGTTTTAAATGGCTCTGGCATCTTCATATTTGGGAAGACTATGTTGCCATTCATATGGAGGCTTCAAAATAGACACATCTATGACTACCAATCAAATTGATTCTTGCCCTTGTCTGTCCAGTGTGTACTTTATTCAAATTCTGTCCTTGTCTGTCCAGTGTGTACTATATTCAAATTCTTGTCCTTGTCTGTGCAGTGTGTACTATATTCACATTCTGTCCTTGTCTGTGCAGTGTGTACTATATTCAGATTCTGTCCATGTTTGTGCAGTGTGTACTATATTCAGATTCTGCCTTGTCTGTGCAGTGTGTACTATATTCAGATTCTGTCCATGTCTGTGCAGTGTGTACTATATTCAGATTCTGTCCTTGTCTGTCCACTGTGTACTATATTCAAATTCTGTCCTTATGTGTGCAGTGTGTACTATATTCACATTCTGTCCATGTCTGTGCACTGTGTACTATATTCAGATTCTGTCCATGTCTGTGCAGTGTGTACTATATTCAGATTCTGTCCTTATGTGTACAGTGTGTACTATATTCAGATTCTTATTCTTGCCTGTGCAGTGTGTACTATATTCAGATTCTGTCCTTGTCTGTGCACTGTGTACTATATTCCCATTCTGTCCTTGTCTGTCCACTGTGTACTATATTCACATTCTGTCCTTGTCTGTACAGTGTGTACTATATTCAGATTCTTATTCTTGCCTGTGCAGTGTGTACTATATTCAGAGTCTGTCCTTGTCTGTGCACTGTGTACTATATTCAGATTCTGTCCTTATGTGTGCAGTGTGTACTATATTCAGATTCTGTCCTTGTCTGTGCAGTGTGTACTATATTCAAATTCTTGTTCTTATGTGTACAGTGTGTACAATATTCAGATTCTGTCCTTGTCTGTGCAGTGTGTACTATATTCAAATTCTTGTTCTTGCCTGTGGAGTGTGTACCATATTTACTGGTACAGATGACTTTTCTGCTAGTTCCAAGCATGTTGATAATGGGGCAGCTTTGCTGTTAAGGGTCCTTAAAGTACGGTGCCAGCATTAAGTAGTGTGAATATGACCTGGAAACTTAAGAAAATCAAGTTCTTTAAAGTTTTTTTTTTTTTTTTTTTTGTTTTTTTGGTCTTTTCGAGACAGGGTTTCTCTGTGTAGCTTTGCGCCTTTCCTGGAACTCACTTGGTAGCCCAGGCTGGCCTCGAACTCACAGAGATCCGCCTGGCTCTGCCTCCCGAGTGCTGGGATTAAAGGCGTGCGCCACCACCGCCCGGCCTCGAAAATCAAGTTCTTATTGAGCATGATGGTGCAGACCTATAATCCCAGCAACTTGAGAGTCTGAGGCAAGGGGACCGCAAGAAAGTCACAGCTTTTCTATGCTCGTAACTCAACCTATACAACCAAAGGAAACCATGAATTATAACAGTTTAATTTTGAGCTTTTGTTTTAATTTCTCCTATTCTTTGTTATTTAATTTGGAAATCCTAAAACACATAAAATGAAAATAAAATGGTGTACCATGAACGTAAATTTTTCCCTAATCCAGAATTTCAGATCTTAATGAAGGTAGTCATTGTGTTCATTTTCCCCATGCTCTTCTAAAATATTCAACCTATACACAAGTACAGGGATGTGTGTGTGTGTGTGTGTGTGTGTGTGTGTGTGTGTGTGTGTGTATGTTTGCGTGTGTTTGTTTACATATATTTGCCATGTTTTATAATCTACTGAATTTCCATATATTAGTTGTAAATAAAAATATACCTTATGATACAGCATATAACGTACACATGAAGTTTAATAAATAATTTTGGAGGGAATCACCAGCTACATCTCAAGTCCTTCCAGGTGCTCTCGTTACAGGCCTCCCAAACGATTAGCCTTTTCTCCTTCAGAGGTGACTGCTGACTTTGGAGTGATCTTTCTTTATGCTTTACCACATGGATATTATTTTCACATTCACACTTAAGGTAGAGGAAGGGGCAAGGACAGCAGAGAAGAAGAAGACAGACTGAAGGAGAAGGAGTGGAGAAGAACATTAAGACAAGAGAAATGAGCAGGAGATCAGAGGAGAGGAAAACGAAAGATTTCAGGAGAAAGTTCATAACTAAACAGACAAATATAAAAAGGAAGAAACAATAAAGATACACAAGGCTTTTTAAAAATTGGAAAGATAAAGTCAAAACACTACTAAAGGTAGAAAGGAAGAAAGGATAAGTAAAAAAAAAAACAAAAAAAAGGTAGATATAAGATTGCCCATTAAAGAAAAAAACAAACAAAATTAGATAAGTACATGGAGCTTATGAAGATGACTAAAAATAAAAGCATAAAAGTTTGTGTAAAATATGATCAAGAAAAACGTTCCTAAAAGTACAATGAAAAGAACAAAAAGGAAGCGTAAAGTAAAAAAAGAAAAAAAAAATTAAGTGTTGGTGGAGTTTCCTTCTGGGCCCTTAAAAGACTGATGCTTGCAGGTACTGCTGGGGGCGGGGCTAAGAGCTGAACCTGCGACTGTCTTCCCTAGTTTACACTGTGGCTGAACTGTGTTGGACAAGAGTCTGATATTCCCAAAGGCCTTCACTTTCCTAGCTGCGTACCAGCGGCCTCTGCTGGTCACAGTTAGCATTTTAGTCTGTGTACTGGACAGGTTGCCCCGCCCTTCTGAGGCTCCCAATTTGTACCCCCTGAGGTGGCTTTGGGGCAGGGGGTTGCTCCCAGGCGTGCTAAAGTGAGGAATGCAGCCACAGCACTGAGGTCTGCACAAACTCCTGAGCATTAATCATGGTGGAGGGCTGTGGCTGTAGATGTCAAGTACTCCCCTGGAGCATCCCTGAGGTCTCAGCATCTCCATCAGTGAAGCCTGCAATTGACACCTGGCCCTAGAGATTGGTCTAACCATGGACCTCAGGCTCAGCATCATTCTCAGTGAATGAAGTCGGTTCCCAGGCACCGGAGGTGAGACTTTATACATGTCACTGCCTGGGATGAGCAGTTTGGGGTCTGCCTTTTGGGGGCTTGCCGGCATCTGGCCCTCCTACGCTCCACAGCTGTCTTCAGAGTTGTCTTTTACTGAGACTGAGGCAGGTTACATTCAGACACCCAGACTTGTGACTGTTCTCAGTCTCCCAGGGTAGCTCAGCGTTAACAATAGGGTCCCTCAAGATGGTGCCTGGCCACAGAGCTCTGAGCCATCGAACTCTGCATTTCTAACTCATTCTGCCATAGAAGTCACGGTCACAGCAAATCTCAGAATCAGACTGAAGCTTATGAAAGCTGTAGCTTGCCTTGAGGGCAAGACTGCCAGATTGCTTGCATCAGCGCTTCTTAACATCACAGTCACAGGTTTCTAAATGGAGTACTGCAAGACAATGTCTGATGCACATGTGCTCAGCAAGCCTCTGACTGCAGTATGCCTTAAGGACATAAATGCTAAAGAAAGTCACACAGACAGATCCAGAGTCAATATGGGAGGGAGCTGCACAAACATCTGAATATCAAGAATCATAGTTCACAAAGGGCCACAGTATAGCAATCTCTCCAGATTAAGTAGCATCTTGAGCTGGGGTGGGACTACCTTGCCAGTGCTCTTCCGGGGTGCACTACAACCACTTGGGGAGTCTGCTGACCAAGCCTATTCGCTATTCACAGGCCGTAACCTTTGGCTTTTGTGCCAGCAGACTCAGTAACTTTGAACTTGGGTTGCAGTAGCTCTAGATAGAGTAGGGATCAGGGATATGTATTGAAGACATCTGAGTTGTCCTGATGAATACTGTTTGAGAACAACTAAACTGAAAATTTGAGGACAGGCAACACCCTCATTTTTCATGGTAATTTGCCTTCATCAGAGGCAGGCCTTATAAAATTTGATACATACAGGAAGAGCATTAGTTTATTCTCCGAGGAAGGTCAGTAACAACAACAGGATGGTCAGTGAAGAGCTACTTTTGGTTTCCAGTTGTTTCTAAACCTTAGAAGCTTCTTTGTGATCCTTCAGGGTTAGGATAATTTAGTGCAATGGGCTCATCTCACTAAGAATGGCTATCTAAAACATTCTTTCTGCCAAAGGACTCTCTCTAATGCTCTTCCTTGCACAACAGCATTTAATGAAAACGACAGCAAAGTATGATTTGTGGCTACACGTGTCTCTTAGTGAGGTTGCCAAGAAATCCAGCTTTGTGGAAAGAAAAAGACTGAGATGTAGCAACACCAGCGATTGATAAGGCAAATTCTCAAGCCACACTAATTTTAAGCTTAATAACTTCATATGTATAAATGCTAGATACAATGACATTTATAATTTTTATTTAAATTTCCTTTATACATTCAAAGTTTTATGAAATATTTTATACTTAACTTTGAACATTTGTATGTGGTGTGTATGTGCATGTGTGGTGTACATGTATGTGGAAGCCTGGAGACCAGTGACTGGCATTGGACACCTTCCTCTTTTACTCTCCGCCTTATATTTTTAAATTATTTTATTGTATGTGCATGAGTATTCTGATGGCATATACATCTGTGTACCATGTGCATGGCCGGTGCTTGTGGAGGGCAGAAGAGGTCACTGGATCCCTTGGAAGTGGAGTTACAGACAGTTGTGAGCCACCATGCAGGTGCTGGTAATTGAACTTGGGTCTTCTGTAAGAACAAGTGCTCCTAATAATCTACTTAGCCCTCAGCTTTATGTTTTGAGGCAAGGTCTCTCACTGAATCTGGAGCTTACCAACCAGCCAAGGCTAGCCAGCAAACTCGGGGAATTCACTCATCTCTGTCTGTCTCCTACCCTAACACTAGGGTTACAGATGCATGCTCTGCCATACTGAGCTTTTTTTTAACGTGGGTGCTGGGGATGCCAACTCAGGTCCTCAGTAAAGTGCACACAAGTACTTTACTGACTGAGCCATATCCCCAGGCCACTCAATTTTTTTTCAGTAAATATTTGAAAAGGAATTTAAATTCCTTTTTCTCTCTTTTTATTGTATTTTAAGACTCAAGAGCCACCGTTCAGACAATGATGTGAAACAATCTGACATATGTGCTTGACTAGTTAGCTGTTCAACTGTTAGGTTTAAGTGTACACAGAAACTTCTAGAAGAGGACTAGTACCGACTGTCACACAGAGCTCCAAGGACAGAGTACCATTTCCCTTGCTATGTTTCACGTGCTAGTCTATGAGAGGGTTAATCATCTAGTAGAGGATGATGTCATCAGCCATTTTAGCGCTGATGACAGCTAAGGTGCACATGTCGTGGACTGAAGGAAAATGCATCTCACAGGCTCTGGAGCAGGTAGAAGGTGCTCCCACTGTGTTCGTGTGAGGACTGCCTGGCACTGCTCCCCGCCTCCTCTCCTGGTCCTCTGCACGAGCGCCAGTGCCACTGCAGGGACTGAGGACACGGACACTTCTTCCTCCCGCACTGTGTTCTGTCCTGCAGACTGTTTCCTTCTTCCGTCTAAGCACAAGCTGGGCCAGTCCCAAGGGAGGTGGGATTCAGGGATTTGGGGCACATGACATATTTATTAAGAAATGTTTGAAAAGTGGGAAAATAGGAAAGCATGATCTGATATTAGAAGCCTTTAAGAGATGATGCCTGCTCCATGGAAGATTTAAAATGCCCAAAAAATATAGTTCTTATGACAACTGGTTCTTATGAGGATGGCGTAGAAACATGTAAAGAATAGATGGTCCCGTACTGACCAATCCCTGAAAAGCCCAGGCCTCCAAATGACGTGTGAAATGATGGGATGAGTTAATGTCTATGAAAAAAGCTAAGGGAACATGGTCACTGGAAGTGATTTTGAGTGGGCTGAAAACCAGTTCTTTGCTATCCTACATATTCACACATCTTTCTTACTCTAGAAAACCTATGGTTCAAAGCCCTTACTTGGAGGCTGGAGAGATGGCTCAGCAGTTAAGGGCACTGGCTGCTCTTCCAGAGAACCTGGGTTCAATTTCCAGCACCCACATGGCAGCTCACACTGGTCTGTAAGTCCAGTTCCAGGGCTTCTGACACCCTCAAACAGATATACATACAGGTAAAACACCAATGAAAATAAAATAAATTATAAAGAAAAACGTAAAGTCCTTAGTTAGTTCATTTCTAAGTCACCACCAAGTTCACATCTCCATGTTGACACAGCACACACAGGTGGCCTCTGTGTGTGAACAGGGAATGAGGCCCTCCAATTACTTCCGAGCTGTCTTCATGGTAGCTGTGGTAGAATGGCTGGCAGTGTCCCTTAGGAATGGTCTCAGGGATTTTAACTTGGGTGAACTGGAACTAACTCGGTCATATGACTTCGGTACATGAAGTCAGTCGAAGTTTTTGGTACAGATTTATGCCATATACCCTCTCATTGCCTTATCATTCTTTAGAGTATTCTGAACTCAAGTGAGATTAATTTTAAGCAGAATATTATTTAAGCATCAGACTCAATTAGAAGACTTACAGTCTAGATCCAATAAAACTATTGAGTAAGATGGTGACTGTGTGAGAAAGAAACTGTTCTAAAGAAAAGGAGAAAGAGATCAGAAGTCCACAAACGGGTAACAGGGCCGCTGAAGGGTACAGGAAAACAGCATGGTGAGCATCAGTATGAACACAGCCACAGCAGCTGCAGTGTCCAGTATTGGAGAGGAAAGCAGAGGCCTCGGCCTGAAGCGAAGTCAGGAAAGGCCATGTGGAGAGCCTGGAGGGTGAGAAACAATCAAACACAGGTCACCTCAGCATAGCTCCCAGCTGGCTGAAGGGAGCCTCACGTTTAAATGACTGTGGATCTACGGCAGAGGGATTATCAGCTGATGGCACACAAAATTATGAGCAATGACTAGTCATTTTTTTAAAAACTAAGTGTGAAGGTGGTTTGTTGTAAAGAAATACAGTTAAAACATTATTGGTATGGGTTTGTAAATAGATGAAATGACCTCTAAAACTACTATTAGTAGCTAACATTATATCACAGTACAGACTATGTTAAGGACGTCAGTGATTTTAAATTATGTGCGAGTAGATTCTATTACCTACTAAGCAGATGGGAAGGCAGGCTTAAAGGAAATTAAGGAACAATCCTAAGACACACAGTAAGTGGCAAAGCCACAAAAGGTAACAGTCACTTCAGACACTGGACACCAGAGTGACCTTTGCCAAGGCAGGATTTCCACAAAGCTCCTTCCCACTGCTTTCTAGATTCTTACGTTTCTTCTAATTCAGATGAGTACAGACCTTCTATGCGTACTACGCATCACCAGGCTCTGAAGAGACTCTAAAGTTCCTGAAGTCTGAGACATCACAGTTGCTAGGAGCTTTGACTGCTGCCTAGCAACAGATTCACTTTATTCTGGTCGGATGTCAGAGTACCTTCTGACTTCAAACGATAACAGACACAGCGACTTTTCATCGCTTTGTCTCTACTGGAGAAAGGATAACCACGAAGGCACCTGATTAAGCATGGAATGCATCTACTCAATCCTTCTGCCATGATGCCGTACCAATCGATCCAGCAACCAATCAGCTAAAACTACCTACACACCCGCTAAAAGTCTCCAAAAGAGAGACATCAGGCAAAACCAAGGTCATAAACTAAGAACTTCTTGATTCTGGGAGTTCAAGATACCAGAGTACATTACCAGAACTTTACACTTAGAATGTATGCATTTTGTGTTATGTAAATTAAATCAATAAAGTTGATTTAAAAATAAGAACATACTATTTAACATTCACACAACAATGGGGGGTTTCAGCAGCTGTTTAAAGCATTCTAATTTCTTTATATTTCAAGACAAATCTGGAATAAATAAATTTAAGTTTCATTAATAAAATTTAGAATAAGTATACATGCTAAAATTTGGCAAAACAAATTGAAGTATATAATGTATGAGAAAGGCTCCATGGAAGACAGGAGGTAGTTAACATTTCCAGCTCTTTCCATCACATGATATATGTCACAGCTTCGTAATTCTGCTATGCAACCTAACAGCAGCCATCGGCAAAGCAGAAATGAACAGCTATGGCTGGCCACAAACAAAACTGTATTCACAAAACCAGGCAGTTGGGCCAGTATGGTCAAGGTGCTATTTACTGTTTTCCCTTAAGAAGTAATGTGTACATGTGTGTATCTGTGTGGAGGAATGTGCACGTGAGTGCAGGAACCTGCAGAGTCCAGAGGTATCCGATCCCTTTGGATAGAGCTGCAGGCAGATGTGAGCCACCCAACATGGATGCACACAGGTTCCTAATTGTTGAACCATTTCTTCAGGCCGTACTTATTACTGATCTATTGCTTTAAAAGCAGCTCATGAACAAAGGGAAAGGAGACAATAAAAAGACTGTCTATCTGGGAGAAAGACAGTCAGAAAAGCCAAAGATAAAAAGTGGAAAATAAACTTTAAGTAAATAAATTCAAACTGATCATCAATTGCAATAAATATAAATAGATTAAATTCAAACACTATAGGACTACTACATCAGATTGAAAAATAACTTTTAGAAAGAAATCAAAATCAGTTATACTGGATATATGTGAAATAAGATACGACACCCTGTAAGTTAAAAAAAAAAAAAGAAGATAGGAACAAAGTGAAATACAATATAATTACCATATAACAATAGTCACACATAATGATGATGTTCACAAAAACAAGCAGTTAAAAGGAAAAAAAAAATCACACAAAACAGTAATAAGTATTCTGACCAAATATCTGCCCAGAAACAACTTCCAGGAAGGATTCATTTGGCTTAGTTTCATGTGTAGGGAGTGCGGAGCACGACAGATGATATCCCGGCCTTGGTCATTGGGGAGCTTTTTAAGTTGGTCTCTTCCCAGTGGCAGACCAAAGCAGAAACTCTGGCTAGAACCAGGGGTCAGGCTATAGGGCATAAACCTTACCCCAGTAACCTCCCTCAGCCAGCCACATCTCGCCTCCCACAGACTCCCCAAACAAGGAGATGGGTACTAAGTGGTCAAACACACGAGCCTACTGGAGACATTTTATTTTCAAGCTATATGGTAATTTAACACAGATTCCCCTGCCCGAAAGCTGATAAATTAAACCACACAGACTAAAGAACAGAAATAGAAAAGCCATAGATTTGGATAACCTATTTGAATCTATACTTATATACGTATAGAGGATACTACCATAAACATCTTTTTGTGAAAGTCAGTAGAAACATTTCTTAATTTAACTCCCCACTAAATTAACAAAGGAAATCAATAAAATTTAAAAGCCCAGTTATCCGAGAGACTATAGTTTCTGACGATATCTGTGTAACAAAAGAAACTCCTGATTGACATACAGATTAAATTTCTAATAAGTAATATAAAACTGTCCCCACAATCAAAGTTTCTATCTTGTGGGAGAGACAATGATCATTAGCCAACAACCAACATGCAATACATACAATAAATGACATTTACATACATAATATAGAGCAGCAAACTGTGTTAAGGTCAAGAAGTACAAGAGAACATGCCATTTGGGAACCACACTCTGAGGACATTGCATTATGAGAATATAGAGCAGCAAACTGTGTTAAGGTCAAGAAGTACAAGAGGACATGCCATTTGGGAACCACACTCTGAGGACATTGCATTATGAGAATATAGAGCAGCAAACTGTGTTAAGGTCAAGAAGTACAAGAGAACATGCCATTTGGGAACCACACTCTGAGGACATTGCATTACGAGATTGGGGAGAAGAGGAAGAGATGAACAGCGTGTGCTGGAAGAGAGAAAAAAGGCAGTATGAACGAAGCAGAGGGGTGTTTGGGATGCTAAAGTAAGACAGTAGGACCAATGTACAGAAGAAAGGGGAGTAACAGACAGCCTAATTCAGTTCATAGTTGCTCCTCAGTGACCTGGGGAACTGACTGTGGGATAACTTGTGAATTTACCAGATCTGCAATGCTCAGATCCTGTATACAAAATGGCATGGTATTCACAGATAACATACACCCATCCTCCTGAGTACTTGAATCATCTCTACTTTATTTATGACACCTCACCAATAGAAATGCTGCATATATAGTTGCTGTAATGTAGTATCTAATGAATAACAAAAAGGTCAGCATATGTTCAGTACAGATGAAGTTTTGTATATGGGAATATTTTCCACCCACAGCTGATTTAATACATAGATGTGGAACCTACAGATATAGATTGTTGACTGTATTTAGGAAAGTAGTTTCTTGAAAGTAAAAAACCGAAGAAAAAAATTCTACTTTTTTGTCAAATTAACATATACCAGTATTTGTTTGTTTGTTTTTTGCCATGATAAATGCCATGACCAAAACTATCTCAAGGAGGGAAGCCAAGGCAGGAACAAAAGCAGAGACCATGGAGGAATGCTGCTTACTGCCTTGCTCCTCCGGCTTGCCCATCAGCTACCTTTCTTACACAGCCCAGGCCCACCTGCCTGGGGATGGAACCGCCCGTAGTGGGCTGGGCGCTCCTACACCAATTAGCAATTAAGAAAGTGCCCCAGAGACATGACCACAGATCAGGCTCCCGAGGCAATTCTTCCGTTGAGATTCCTTCTTCCTACTTATGTCTAGGTTTATGTCAAGTTGACAACTGAAGCCAAACTATGACGCTGTTTTTTGTTTTGTTTTGTTTTGTTTTGTTTTGTTTTGTTTTGTTTTGTTTTTCGAGACAGGGTTTCTCTGTGTGGCTTTGCGCCTTTCCTGGATCTCACTCTGTAGACCAGGCTGGCCTTGAACTCACAGAGATCCGCCTACCTCTGCCTCCCAAGTGCTGGGATTAAAGGCGCGCACCACCACCTCCCGGTGACGATATGTTTTAAATGTAAACATTTTTATTCTAATTTAATTAGAAAATTTTAGTAAGGTGGTCTAGTTTATAATTTCCATGAATTAGCGCATTATTTATCTTTATATTAGATATACTGGAATCAATTTCTCCAAAATTTGCCATAAACTGTGAATAATTTTCACCAAGTTAAGATGTTAGTTATTGGCCGGGCGGTGGCAGAGGCAGGTGGATCTTTGTGAGTTCGAGGCCAGCCTGGGCTACAGAGTGAGATCCAGGAAAGGCGCAAAGCTACACAGAGAAACCCTGTCTCGAAAAACCAAAAAAAAAAAAAAAAAAAAAAAAAAAAAGATGTTAGTTATTAAGATCATCATTAATATGAATTACTATGCAACTTGGTCCAGTTATGTTTTGATTAGTTGATCTGAAAAAGCATGGTACAATAATCCCAGCCATGGAATGAAATGGTTTGGGGATGTACCTATCACTTCTGATTCTTAGATTCCACACTTTAGTGTATGATCACAATCCAAGTCTAAGCAGATTACCACAGTATAAAAGAACCCGGGGCTTTGTGCACACAGGCAAGCACTCCATCCCTGAGCTGTAGTCCCAGGCCTAATGGTTACTATTTCTAAATGGCTTTTTATTGTAAACCAATCTCTTAGAGCCATTAACTGCTATCCTTTCTCAAAGTTACACATCTTTGGTAAGGAGTGAGCAGAATTCCTGGGGTTCTTCCTAATTAACAAATCAGTCAGGACACTTAAAGTTCCTGGGAAAACATAGGGGGATGAAAGCATACCCACACCTGTCACCCTGCACAAAGATCACCTCCAGGAGGATCAAGGCCTCGGGGTGACACTGGAAGCACTGAACCCGCTGGGAGAAAACACAGGCAGTGCCCTGCATGACATCGGTGTAGGGGAGGACTGTCTGAACAGGAGGGCCAGCCCCTGATAAATGAACCTGATGAACTCAAACAAACTTCCGTGTAGCTAAGAACACAATCACCTATGTGAAAAGAGAGCCCACAGAACGGGAGAGAACCTTTGCCAGCTATACATCTGACAGATTAACATCCAGAATACACAGGAACCCCAAAAACAAAGAATTAAGAAAACAAATGACTCAATTAGAAAAAAGTCTACAGATCTGAACCGAGAGCTCTCAAAACAAGAAATACGAATAGTTAAGAAATATCTTTTAAAGTATTCAACACCCTTATCAATAGAGGAAATGCAAATGAAAACCATTTTATCTTTTCTTAGAATAGCTATAGCTAAGATCAAGAAACAACTGACAGCAACGCTGGCAAGGATGCCAGGGGCTGCAAACTGGTGTAGTCACTATGGAAATCAGTGTGGAGAATTCTCAAGAAGCTAAGTGTAGATCTACCATATGTCCCAAATATATCACTCCTTGGCATATGCCTAAAGGACTCGATATCTTGCTCCACAGATATTTGTTCAGCCATGCTCATCACCATTATAGTCATAATAGCTAGGAAATGGAAACAACATAAAGTCCTTCAACTGATGAATGATTAATGAAGGTGTGGTGCGTACATACTATGGAATACTATTAAACTACAATGAAAAATGAAATCACGAAATTTGCAGGGAAAAATATAGAACCGAAAAAAATGGAACTGGAAAACACACGGAGTGGGGTAAACGAGACTCAGAAAGGCAAACTCTGTATGTTCTCTTATCTGTGAATCCTAGCCCTGAATCTGTAGATGTGACTGCACAACCTGGAGTAACGGCAGAAACCAGGAAAGTACAAAGGGACTGCTGGGGTGGAGGGGGAGAAGGCGTTCTAGAGAGGGAGATGGATGGGCACGGGTGCTATGAGGGGGGAATTGGAAAGGGAGGAGCTTCAATTGTGGACAGGGAAGGGAGAGTCGGTAATACCAAAGGAGAGGGAGGAAGGAGAGAGAAGTAACACTAAGGACATTTGAAACGTCACAGGGAAACATTGTTTTATAAACTTACTTAAAAATAAGGTGTAGCTAGAGTTTTCCTGCCTGGCCCACAGTCAGGACACATCTCTGTCACTCGCCAGTCCCACAAACGCTCAGACCCAACCAAGTAAACACAGAGACTTATATTATTTAAACTGTTTGGCCTAATGGCTCAGGCTTCTAGCTATCTAGTTCTTACATCTTAAATTAATCCATTTCTATAAATCTATACCTTGCCACGTGGCTTGTGGCTTACCGGCATCTTCACATGCTGCTTGTCATGGCGGCGGCAGCTGGCAGTGTCTCCCTCCACCTTCCTGTTCTCTTAATTCTCCTCTTTGTTAGTCCCACCTATACTTCCTGCCTGGCCACTGGCCAATCAGTGTTTTATTTATTGACCAATCAGAGCATTTGACATACAGACCATCCCACAGCAATAAGGTTTTTGATATGTGGTATATATATATGTGTGGGTGCATGTGAGCACATGTACACATGTAGTTTAAATGGACTTATACACATATAATACTCCCCAAAGAGCCATGGACTATTCAACATAAGCCCCTGTGCTAGGTATTGGAAACCTCCTTTCAAGTTTGATCAGGGAAGTCCAAGAGACTCCCAAACAGCATAAACTACTGCCATTTACCATTGTTGCCTCCCAGAACTTAAAGGTAAGACCCCAGGGTTGAAGCTACCACATACTTTGGAAATGGGACTTGGAGGAATAGAGATAGAACTGACCTGGAAGCCTCCTCCTTGAGGACTAATTCTCAGAGGATCCAAAGGTGCTACCAAGGGAGAAAAGCAATTAATAGTTCAACACAGCTACAATGCCTACAAACTGCAACGACCAGTCCAACAAGCTATCTGAAGGGTGCGATCATGGCGCTGTTGTCTTGGGTGCAACCCACAGCTGTCGAATTGGACTTAAGGACTACTCAATAGGAGGGAACTCATGCCTGGTACTGTAAACACAGTCACCTGCTTGAGGCTGGAGAGGTCATAGACCCTAGAGCAGAGCCTACTACTGCCATTTTCCTAAGCCAATATAATTTTAACTGTATCCTAAGAAAGTGTGTCTCTTATTCCTCATCAAAGATAGAGACTATTATCTATCTTTGATCAACTGTTCAAAATACAAGGAATGAGTGACCGTGGGTGCCAGCCCCAATTGGTACATCTGTAACACAGACTCTACACCTAAAGCTCAGGGAACATTAAAGAAAGGGTGGAAAGATTTAAGAGCAGGTGTCAGCTCTGAGGTAGCATTTTATAGACCTGATAGGAATTGCATTCATGAAATCTCAACAATATGGCTGCCTAAATAAAACCTGCATAATGATAATACTAATTGACATGCCAGTGTGGATGATGGGAATGTCATAAAGCCCTACCATTAGATGAAGAGTTACAAGCAATCAATGGCTGCTGAGGAGGAAAGATCAATTTTCTCCAGGGACAAGCTCCCTGATAGGTTATCAAATCCCAAGTAGTTATTCCTAAACACATGTACATAAGAGCAACACTAAACGGACGCAGTAGGCTGTATACATTCTAAAGAAGATGAGGTCACGAATTTGAGAGGAAATGGGGGATGCACAGGAGGAACTGGAGGGAGGGTAGAAATAATATAAATGCAGTACTCACATATGAAATTCTAAAAAAAATCAAACTGAACAATAAAGTTTCCAAAGCTTAAAAATTCACAGAATATTAAAAGTATACACTAAGCATTGTAGGTTCAAGGTAATATTCTTACATGATGTAGTTTAATGTTCTTGGGAGCATCTGATAGAAATTCCATCTGTTTAACTCTTTGCTATGGAGCACAGAACTGCAAAACTGACCTTCTAAGTAAGCCTGGTCCAAGCTTTTTTTTGTCACTGAAACAAAGTTAGATTCATAATGCTTCGACTGATTCTTTCTAAACAAAAATGTTCACACCTCCTTTACAGCATTGCAGAAGCTGAATTCCATGAAGGAAATTTAACTTGGCCAGCTGGGAGCCCACTAATCAATCCATATTAGGAGAGTGAATGGAGAGAATGAGTATGTCTTGCAGGGCCCTTGGCCCATCAGGCATCAGAACTACTCTTCATATAAATACTGAAACACCGAAAGAAGCTTGAGGAGAATCCAGTTTTAGAAGTGATAAGACGCTCCTGCTACCAACCCTGTTTCACCCAGGCATGTGCCACCAACGCCCGGCCTAACACCAACATTAAAAACTGCCAGTGTTCTAATAAATGTTCTGCAGTGGATTACACGAGGAAAATTCAACAGTGTTTTCATACCTTTATTTTAAAAATATTAAAATTGGGGCTGGAGAGATGGCTCAGAGGTTAAGAGCACTGACTGCTCTTCCAGAGGTCCTGAGTTCAATTCCCAGCAACCACATGGTGGCTCACAACCATCTGTAATGAGATCTGGTGCCCTCTTCTGGCCTGTAGTCATACATCCTGTATACATAATAAATAAATACATCTTTAAAAAAAAAAACATGAGTGTTTTCATAAAAAAATATTAAAATTGCTTTGAAATAGCCTCATTAAATCTGAATTAATTTTACAACCAAACAACATTAAAATACAGACTACAAGGTTCTTTATTAGGAATTTTGACACAGTTTCACAGAATCATGGAAGATATAGATTTCAAGGTTGAGACAAAGCTTAAAATACCTTGATTTTATTTCACTAAAGAAGCAAAACTTCAGAATGAACTGTGTTATGATCAATGTAATAAAACTGTGTAACAAATGAATCTTTATAAGAATGGAAACTTTCTAACAAATCTTCAGTCTTAATATTTTTAAAAGCTAAGCTGTTTGGTCATCCCATGTGCAAAAGAGGCATTCCCAGTTTAGTTACCACCCACTGCCTAGCACCAACCATGACAGGCAACCAGAAAGCAGGGCTTGGTGCTGTACACCTGGTCAAAAGCCCATGGCTAGCAGGCCATACGTCCTACAGGGGAACCAACTACTGTTTTTCGCTAAATGGACATATCATCAAACTGCCTTCTTAAATACATGTATCCTGTAGATTTGTGCTGCTCTTGACCTTGACAAGACAAGCTTCTCCAGTGGGCAGCAGTATATGCAGAGACTCATAACTGGTCCAAGTGCTGAGAATAAGTGACTCCTGAGTGTTTAGCCTTAATTGGGTCATCCCTATCAATCTGCCCATCCACACTGGCAGCCAAGGCTCGGGGAGCTTCAAGGCAGAGAGAGGGTGCAGAAAGAACGGAGAGCTGGAGGGTGGGGAGGAGTGCTGTTCAGTGCTGTCCGCTGGACACGGCCTGGCTACTGCACTCATGACTTCCTCGTAGTTACGGCTACCCACATACGATCAGGCCAACAAGAGCAGTCGGTATTCCAGCAGGCATCACTAATGGATTCAGTGGATGACAGGGGGGAGGTGAAGGACAGAGAAAGGAGGGAAGGAAGGAAAAAGGAAGGGAGAAGGAAAGAAGGAGGGAGGGAGGGAGAGAGAGAGGAAAGAAGGAAAGAGAGGACATGAACGTGGGAAAGGTATGGGTTGGGAGATGTCTAGGGGAAGTGGAATCCAGGAGTTGGGAGTGGATATGCTCAAGATACATGGTATAAATGATACAAATTGTTAAGGAATATATAAAACAAAGTAGTTGTTTAATTGGTTCATTTTAAGCAGCAATCCCACTTTAGGAACTTAATTTAGACACAGGCTTTAACTGAGGAGAATAATTAAAGTCCTTTGTTCCTTAAACAGTGACAACAATCTTACTTTTTTTCCCTGTGGATGTTGGGTTTTGATAGTGTTTTAAACTGCTTTGTTACTAGGGAATCATGCAACTGTACTCAAAAACTAAGCCAATGATATTAGCAGCAGTATTGATAGCAGAAGAACAATAATGGCAATATCAACAATGTCGGAAATATACAGCACTCAACAAGTGCTGGGTATTGTCCTCAGCACCTTTCATTTCAATCCTTAGTCATGAAGAAGGCATGGCATATTATCATTTTATAACTAGGCAAACAGGATACAAAAAGGCAACATAATTGATCCAATATCTGTGGGCAATAATCAACATAATAGTATTTAAGAAACATAATTGGATTTCAGAATAAAATTATCTACCTATATCTCTATCTATAGTTAACTTTTAGAGAACTAACTGAAATGGTTTAAGCCTATATAAATATAAAAATTATATATTAATAAAAATTTTCATTTCAATACTGCCTTTCAATCACATATTATTTCATGATATTTCAGTTATATGTGTGTGTGTGTGTGTGTGTGTGTGTGTGTGTGTGTGTGTGTAATTATTAAGTTAGATAGCTACTATTTATTTTAATTTCCCTGTATTTTATTTATGAATTCATTTTATGGACAGAATTAAAGTAACTACATATAAATAATGAGAACATATAAACAAACATGTTGTATAATTTTGAAGTTAAAAATTAAAAAACAAAAATGAAACATTCACCTGGTTTTACTTTCTTTTAAATTCTGAACTCTAAAATGAAAACGTATTTCAATCTACATATAAAAAGACCGGAAAATCTCAAGCACACTTCTTCCCCATGTGTATTAAAAAATAAAAATAAAAACAAAACTAAAGTTTCTCTTTTTCCTAGCTCTCTTAGAAATGAGAAGAGAAATTACTTTAGCCTCATAGATAAGTGTAGGGCTAGGAATTAAGACTGCCTACAAGCACATGACCACTATTTATGCCCAGAAATCCCCACCCTGAAAGATAAGGATGTAAGTCAGTAAACGACTTCATTGTGCACACCAGGAACTCCCCCAGCTCATTTACCCCCCAAAAACATGACTCAGTCACTGTTTCACAGTTTCCTTCCAACTGGGCCAACAACTCACTTATCAGCAACTGTAAGCTTAAAGGACTTAGTTATGATTCCATCTGACTGCATGAGACTCCAACCCTACAGTGCGGTATGGACTCTGCAGTCTCCTTCAGGTCACTGTGAAGACAGAAGAACCCATCCTAGACAGTATTTGCCAATGGCCTCTCCACAGGCCTGGTCTACAAAGACTACATCAAGGCTGTGCTCTTCCTTACAGGTTAGTGGACAAGAAACTAATGCAGGTTTCTTGGGTATTTAGGTACTCAGGGAATTCTGAAGGAAGTCAGGATTCAACACATTCCATTTCAGTCCCTCTTGAACCAGAAGCTCCCTTTAAGTCTCTCTGTTTTTGCCTAGAGCAGCCCATGGGTACAAATTAAATATACCAGTGCAAGGGATCATTACAGAATGAGATTAAAAACGACAGAGGCTGCAAAAGTTTGATACAAGACTTCAAACTTCAAATTCCATTATTACCACAGTGAACTGGGCTAACCACACATTTCAAATCGATCACAAAGTACCACTGTAATCCACGTTTAGAAATAAAAGAAAAAAGTTATTAAAAACCTTATAATGCTAAAGTTCATGCTGGCATCTGAGAAGATTTTATAAAAAATTCTTTTGCTTAATTAATTTTATATCTAATGTTTTCAAGCTTGAAAAGTAGATGGGAATGTGGCACAATAGTAAAGCTCTTGTCTAGTTGAAGCAAAGTCCTGGGTTTCATTTTTACTACCAAAGAGAAAAGACAAGTAAGTTTTAAAGAACAGCTCTCCGGCTAGCTTACCTGGAAAAGAATGACAACTCTATCTACAAGATAGATGATGATGATGTCATGGGGATGATGTCTAAGGTCTTGACCAGTCTGCTACCTGGCAGAGTTGGAACTAACATATGTGTTTATTACCCATCATGTATGGAAATGACCCATAATTATGGCACAGTGGTAATTAACATATGTGTTTATTACCTACCATGCATGGAAATGCCCCACAATTATGTTCCTAAGACCAGTGTGGTAATGAAGCAGTTTCTAAATAATTAAAGATGCATTAATTATGCACAAGACCTTTAAGGTTCATATCCTTTCAACCAATAATATGACTTCCAAAAAAGTAGCCAGAGGAAATTATTAGAAATGTCATCTAATATTTATGTAGAAAGATTCTTCAAAACCTTTATTTTTTCCCTTTTATTGAAAATAGATTTTTTTCTCATACAATATATTCTGATTATAGTTTCTCCTCCCTTGACTCCTCCCAATTCCTCCCCACCTCCCCTCCTATCCAGATACACTCCCTTTATGCCTTTCATTAGAAAAGAACAGGCTTCTAAGAGATAACAAAAAAACAACAAAATAATAAAACAAAAAATATCTCATCAAAGTTGGACAAGGCAAATCAACAGAAGGAAAAGACCACAAGATAAGGCACAAGTTATTATTAATAAAAAACTAGAAATAACCCAAGTATCCAAACATCATACATAGGATTATTATGAAATATTCAATCAATAATTAAAATATTCATGAGGCCTCAAAGAAAGACCTAAATGATCACAAAAAATAAATTAGAGCAACAGAATATAGACACACATCTCAGCTACATTATGCTCATATTTATGTATCATATATGTACACACACACACAAATGCACAAAAAACACATCAAAATGTTAACAATGAGAAGCCTGGTATTAGGAAGGAGTTATGGGGTTTTTTTTGCAATAAGGTCTTGGTATATAGTTCAGGCTGGTCTCAAACTCAGTATGTAGTTCAGGATGACTTAAAAAATACGATTGTCCTGCCTCAGACTTCTGAGTGCTAGGATTACAAGTGTGTAATAAACCATGCCTGGTTCAGGTAAATTTTTATTGTCTCATACACAAATAGGTATATGCAATTTTCAAGTTTTTCTACTGTGCTTAGAATACATAAAAACTATACCCAATTCTGCATATTACTCAGTATATTCTAGTTTTCAAGAAATCTTTTAAATTAAACATCTCAATTCCAAAACAACTTGGAGTAGCTGATAGAGATGTACACAACCACTCAAACACATGAGGAAACAGATAAAAGCAAGAAATGAACTTGCACACTCTCAGTGTACACACACACATACACTTGTGTGTGTGTATATACACACACATATAAATATGGATATCCATGTCCATCAAAGATCTATTTCAGATATAGAGAACTGGAGGGAGTATCTTCAGTTCCTCAGGAAAGATGTACTCTGGGAGTAATAATCACTGTTTAATTTTTTTAGTATTTATTTTATGTGTATCAGAGTTTTGCCTGCATATAGGTATGTGTAACACATGCATACCTGGTGCCCTCAAAGTCAGAAGAGGGCATGAGATCCCCTGGACCAGGAACTATGGATGGTTGTGAGCCACCACGTGGGTGCTGAGAACTAAACCCAAGTCCTCTGCAAGAACAACTGTAGTGGGTAGCTGGTTGAGCCATGCCCTGAAGCACCGCCCCTAGTGAGGCAGCTGTAGCTGTTACACTTGCCTATGACCTTAAGGCACCTGCCCCTGGGGCGTGGCCACCGGGGACCCTTAAGACCTGGGATGCATCCGGCGTTGGTGGCCATGCCTTTAATCCCAGCACTCAGGAGGCAGAGCCAGGCCGATCTCTGTGAGTTCGAGGCCAGCCTGGTCTACAAAGTTCCAGGACAGGTGCAAAGCTACACAGAGAAACCCTGCCTCGAAAAACAAACAAACAAAAAAACAGACAAACAAACAAACAAACAAACTAACAAACAAAAAAAGACCTGGGATGCACATACACCCCCTCTCTTGGCTACCTCATGGTTTTGGATGCTGAGATCTTGGACCAAGCCGTTCAGTGTGGGACATAGCTCAACTTTCCTGGACCCTATGATAAATTTCCCGTGGTTATGAGTTTATCCCCAAATAAATTCCTTTGATCATTAAATAGAGTCCGTGGATTAATCACATTAAACGACAATTGCACTTAACTGCTGAGCCACCTCTCTAGACCCATAAACAATGCTTCAAATATGTACTTGGAGTGCTATTTAAGTGAAGTGAGTGAGCCCCACTGATATGGCTGGACAGTCAGAAGGAAGGTTAGAAGACAAGGAAGCAAGATCTGTTAGCACAGCCATGAGCAACAGCCAAAGGAACAGTTAAGGATGCACAGATACCCAAATAAAGACAAAACCTAGACAGATTCCTCCTTAAATGTTGCCTTGATTCATGTGCCTTCAAAGAAAAAACTGAAATAGTAAAGTATATTTTAGTTCCATCATGTAAAACACAGCAAGGAAACAAACATTAACAAAATAAGCCCGTCTATTAATAAAACATCTACAACATGGCACTTACCTTCACTGATGGCATGGGGCTTAATAATGCAACAGGTGCAGTTGGTAAATTTAGCAGTGTTTGCTGGTCCACAGCCTCCACTTGAAGGGAAAAATAACTCCATTTCCTAAACATACAGAAAGAGGTGAAAGGGGATTTTGGCACAGATGATCTCTTATCTGAAACTTACAGAATATTTCTGGAGAGATACAATTAAAGTTTCATGTTATAAATTCCATGTTTCAAATCTCCTAAATGTGAATTAGAAAGACTGAGTAACTTAGCTCCATTTTGGCACTTAGCAATCAGAAGAGCATGCAGAGAGGATTGAAGCAACGCGAACACATCATTGTGTGACCTCTATTTAAGTGACAAGGTTTCAACAAATTCTGAGAATTGGAAAAAACCAATTGAGGTTTTTACTTTCTCCAAAGTATAGTTCATAAATACAGATTAATATTAAGTTTAAAAATAAAATATGTAAAACAAAGTCAAAACAAGGACATCATTACAAAAACAGAAAAATTAATGTTTAGGAGTCTGAGAACTACAGTTAATTAGCAATAATTTACAATAGTTCTATTATAAATCGAAATGAGCAATACATTATGGCCTGATTCACGCCGTGGTTATTTGCTTTGCCCATGGCTCATTAAACAAGAAGTTAGCAATCCGAATGAACCACAAAGATGTTCGCATTTATCAATTCTTTTAACCCCTCACATGTTGCCCCTAAGCTCTCAGCACTTTTCTTTCCACTATATTCTCCCTAAAAACTTCTATTCCACGCTCCAAAACATCTGCCAGCGAACGAAGAACTATCCAAATACTATCGCCTCTAGAAACCTTTTCCTCACGCTCCCAATCACACCATGCAAGTCACAGCTGTGACTTGTCATCAGCCAAACTATAAATTTAAAGAAAAGAACCAACTTGCGGAGCTTAGTAGCTTCCAAAACACCTAAAACAAAACCTGCCGTAGAGTTAGTATTTTCTTTTCACTGGATTTACACTTGAAAGGTCAAATCTACCATTCAGGAGGCAGAGGCAGGAGGTCTTTGCTAGCACAAGTCTGCCTGGCCTGTGTAATAAGTTTCAGGTCAACAATGGCTACATAGTGAGACCGTGACTCAAATTTACCTTAAAATAAATCAGAGCTACACTAACGAATTTTCATATTTTATTAATGTACATTAATTATATAGAATAATAGCCTTCACAGGATATGTGCTCATATCCAGTCCCACATTTCGCCCCTTACTCTTCCCTCTACCCTCCCCATCCTCTTCTCTAACAGTCTCCCTTTTATCTTGATGTGTAAATACTTTTTAAAAATATAAGCGAGAGGGAAGAAGAGAATTTACTCAAATATCGTATATATAGTTGTTGGCAGGACATTAAAAAATAATTACCTATTATTATTATTGGCTATTATCCTGCTTTTTGTCACTATAAATCAATTTTCATAATTTTTTATAAGTAGATTCATATTATATGTTATTTTTCTAGCTTCTTTCACTCAAAAAAAAAAATTTGAGATCCATTCCCTGTAATTCTTTTTCTTTCTTTCTTTTTTGACAAATGATATGCCATGGATGGCTACACCATGGCTTGTTCATTTGTTCATCTGCTGGACATTTGTGATCTCTCTGGTTTGGACTATTACAAATTAGCTATTATGAATACACAAATCCAATCTTCTATGAAAGCCACTCATAGGATAATTCCTAATTTTTTTTTCTGTTAAGACCTAGATTTCATATTTTCATTTAAAGAAAGAAACTTTTTTGCTTTGAAATTTTCATTACACCTATCTGTCTGTCTGTCTGTCTGTGTACCTATGTGTCCATGCAGTGTGCATGTGCATGGCCAGAGGGCAAAGAACAACTTATAGGAATACATTCTCTCCTTCCACCATGAGGGCGCAGGTACAAACTCAGGACACTGGGAGCTGATACAAGCGCCTTTCCCCACTACGCCATCTTGCTGGTCCAAGACCTAGAGTTCTTCTGTCTTCGCACACGCTGCATGGTCCAGGTATTTCTAGTATTTCTCCTAGACTCCTGCTTAGCTAACAACAGTGCTTGGTCTGAATGACAAACAGACTACTCAAATGAAGCCTTCTTTTGGAATATCTACTACAGATCTGTAAACTAGTATTCTTAATTGAATTCAGTCACAAACACGAGGCTCAGCAACTTACACTTTTACAAAGAGAAGTGGACAACAAGTGTCAAACTGGAAGAAAACTACTCAACTGTGACCAACACAACTAAGTTAAAAAGGCGTGGCTTTGAACCACTACGGATCCTAAGAAACAGTCAACAGCTGTTTACCACTACTACATCAGCTGTTTACATCCTCTCAGCCTTCAGTGGGAGAAATATTTTATTCTGACATAAAACTGTTGTGGGATCTTAGTTGAAGATGTGTTACATCTGTTTATGCTGTGGGACACTTGTTTAATGATGCAAAGCTGTGTTACGTTGGCTGTCTAAAACACCTGATTGGTCTAATAAAGAGCTGAATGGCCAATAGCAAGGCAGGAGAAAGGATAGGCGGGGCTGGCAGGCAGAGAGAATAAATAGGAGGAGAAATCTGGGAAGAGAATCAAGGAAGAATGAAAGGAGAAGGAGAAGAAGACTCCAGGGACCAGCCACCCAGCAACACAGCAAGCAATGGAGTAAGAAGTAAAGAAAGGTATATGGGATAGAGAAAGATAAAAGCCCAGAGGCAAGAGATAGACAGGATAATTTAAGTTATAACAAGCTGGCTAGAAACAAGCCAAGTTAAGGCTGGGCATTCATAAGAAAGAATAAGACCCTGTGTGATATATTTGGGACCTGGGTAGTGGCCCCCCAAAGAGCAAAGAGTAAAAAACAACAACTACATAAAACAATTTCCAAAACAGAAGGAAAATATTTCTCCAAACAACTTACTCTGGCAGCAGATGCAAAAGAATCAGAGCCATGAGCCGCATTTCTTATGCCATCTGTCCCAAAGAGGGCTCTGATGCTTCCAGGGGCATCTGTACGAGCTTGCCCAGAGTTTGCAGGTCCAAGCAATCTTTTCCACTCACATATTGCATCATCTCTTAAAATCTCCATGGCAATAACAGGTCCACTTGTAATAAACTGGATCAGTTCGCTAGGAAACCGGGAAAAGCTTGAATTACTTCTCTACTCTGTCAATCTAGACATCTGCCTTAACAATGAAGATACACTTAAACATCAGTAATTTCAGGGACTAGAGTGTTGAGAATCTCAGTTTCTGGCCACAGTGAAGCATATATGGGCAGTGCAAAACCCTCATGAATGGAATGCTTTACATGGATCTAGTCTGCTACAAAATCATTACAGAAGTTAGGTCAGGCTCATTACTGTTTGCAAGGTGGCTTGTTGAATTCTGATGATTTCATCGACTTACAATGCATATTGTTGAACTAAGCTTTTCCCGTTACTCTAAGAAGGACAAAAGTGATCGATCCCTTCTTAGTTTCATATGGTTTACCGCAGCAGTCAGGTAGAATTTTATAATAACAAAATAATGAGCATGGCATTTTGTAACATTTGCAATTAAGAACTTATTTAAATTTGTAGTGTATCTTAAATGCAGAGAGTGACAACTCTAAATCAATGTGATAAAGAAAAAGCATGTCAAAAACTAGCCTTTATTAGGAGAAAACTACTCTGCGTTATGATACACTAAATGATCAACCATACACACAAGGTTTTATTAAAAGTTTATGCCTTAGTCCCAGTTCCTTGGGAACGAAAACTGACATTTCATTTTATTTTTCCATTTCTTCAAGTACACAAGGCAGCAATGACAAATTTAACTTGAAATAAGTGACATCCCAGTCCCTCACTTTCTTAAGCAGAGGCAAATAGAGAGAAGACAGGGTCTTTTCAGAGAAAGGAAGTCAGTGAACAGGCCTCCGCATGCCTATTACCTTATGACTGCTTTATACATCACCTTCTTACCCCTTCATTAATCACTCTAATTCACTTACAGGAACATTTCCAGGAAATAACACGTACAAAGAAGTATCTATACCCACTCTGCTAAGAGGACATGGCATCTTTAAACATACTGCCAGGCCTTAGCAGCCAAAACCAAACCAAACAAAAAGAAGGAAGTATGAAGGAAGAAAGGAAAAGTGGGAGGAAGCAGTTACCTATTTAATAAGCATTTAATTATCATGCACTACATATCAGGATTTATGCAATAAAATAAAATCCAACCCTCAAAAATGTTTAATCTAATATATGATTAACTCAGAATTTTATAATATGAGGGTGGCATGTAACAGCTGAGGGGGTGGGGGACTACTGAGAGGAAATGGATCACGAGTTGACTTCCAGTTACTACAGCTGGTCTCTTGGTATGTCTTCCCGATATCAGGCAACCAGTTCATTCATTCTGCATATGAACTGCATGTAAGATATTAAACTAGCAGTTATGATTCAGTGTTATAAAGACATACAAAGAACCTAAAACAAAGAATAATTGCCAAAATATATATGATAACTCTAACAAAGTTTAGGAATATTTTATGATATCTGACTAAGCTATAATGCCATAATGTTATTAAATAAAGTGTTTGTTATTTTTAAAGTTATTCTGTGTAGGATATCAAATAAAATGCCTACTGCAGCAGCTCGGCTGAATTTCATTTGCCTTTATTAGAAATACAGACATTCCTCTGTCAGTAGCTATGCATGTTATTCACTTTAATTACATCCAAAATATTTATAATAGATTCTAACAAATATTATTAGCTATTATCCATTTCCAAAGGAACAGAATATATATCAAATTATTCAGTTCTGTGAATATTGCTTTGTACGTACAAGATACCAAAACAAAGACCTTAAAAGCACAAAATTCCCAGCAGAAAATATAATTACAAACATATTTTCAATTCAATGAAAGATAAAAGGATGTTTCTTAAAACTTAAATAAGCGATCCATTTGTTTCTGATTAAGGTTCAAGTATTTAGTGGTGGATATAAGAGGTCTTTCTAATAAATGCATAGAAAAAAACAATTTTAGTCCCCAAGCTAAGCACCTACTTATAAAAAGGCCTTGAGTGGTGGTCTGCATGAAAGTCTATTGCTTCTTTCCTATAAAATAAGCAAAATAACAATAGTCAATATTTCTGAAAATAGTTATTTTAGCTTATATTAATAAAACAAAATATAGATTAAAACACACATGCATATGATCTGTATATAAATTAACTAAGTTTTTTTCCCACCAAATTGCATATCCCAAGCATGGGTCCTACCTATGCTGAGATATAAAATTAAAATAAGAAGATATTTTTACTTTTTCATTAATGCTACAATTCATCTGTCCTCCATTTCATCAGCATCTCACTGTACTCTCAATACAATGTTAAATATCAGATCAACAAGAATGTTTGTTGGGCTGGAGAGATGGCTCAGAGGTTAAGAGCACTGACTGCTCTTCCAGAGATCTTGAGTTCAATTCCCAGCAACCACATGGTGGCTCACAACCATCTGTAATGAGATCTGGTGCCCTCTTCTGGCCTGTAGTCATACATGCTGTATACATAATAAATAAATGAATCTTAAAAAAAAAAAAAAAAAAAAAAGTGGAATTCTCTTTGGGGCTGGAGAGATGGCTCAGCGGTTAAGAGCACTGGCTGTTCTTCCAGAGGACCTGGGTTCAATTCCCAGCACCCACATGGCAGCTCACAACTGTCTGTAACTCCAGATCTGGCATCCTCACACAGACATACATGCAGGCAAAACACTAGTGCACATAAAATAAAAATAAATAAAGAAATTAAAAAAAAAGACTCAATTAAAAAAAAAAAGACTGTTTGTTATTTAAAGTCTAAACAAGTTATATTAAAAAAATGAAGACACATCTTCTAATTCAAACATTAGAATTAATTTTAAGCTTTAGAACTTTGGCTACAGTTTATTTTATTTTTTGTCATCTACTGGGAATAAACCTAGGGCCTCCCTCATCTACAGAGCACTCTACTGCTGACCTACATCCCAAGCCCCTGCAGTTCTTAATTTACTAGTTTTTGCTTAGTTATTAGTAAGATCTCTTCAAGGAAGAGATCTGTATGCTTGTATTTTTAAAAATTTCTTGATAAATTATACATATTAAAATCTCCATTTCCACTAAAAGTATCTGTAGAGACAATAAAAAGATATTATAATCTACTCCAGTAAGTTTACAGGTCTAAAAAGCTTTCTTACCCTACCAAAATCAGGTTTCTTTCTTATAACTGCACAGCTTTCTTGTTGGATTTAAAAAGAATCTATACTATGTAACAAATATATATAAACATCAAGCAACATTTTTAAATTTCTGTTAATTTATTTTAAATATATGGGATTTAGCTTGTATGTCTGTTTACCATATGCATGCAGTACCCTTAGTGCTCCAGAGGACGGTGTCAGATCCCCTGGGACTGGAGTTATAGATGGCTGTGAGCCACCACATGGGTGCTGGGAACTGAACCTGGGTCCTCTGGAAGAGCATCCAGTGCTCTTCACTGATGAGCCATCTCTACAGCCCATCAACTGTTTTTCAAAATAGCAAATAAACTACAAGTGTTTGCTAGCATTTAAAAAAAAAATCAACCTTTAGACTTGAGAATTAGTTTTGCATGCAATGCTTTTAAGATCTTTTATCATCCATAGTTAGGGAGGTTTTGGAGCACCGTGGGAAACCTACTGTTGTTGTTTAGCTAAATTGACAAGGTGTCAAACTGTCTTCTATGCAATTATGTTTCTACTCACAGACAAATGCTGCTCTCAAAAGCCTGATTCAGATAAGCCTCTTTCCAGTGACCAGTGATGAATGCAAAGATTCTAGGATGATCAAGGTACCGAGAGAAGAGACAGTGGAGTGCTCAGCCCTAAGCAAGATACTTATACCATCCACTCTAAGGCTCAGGGAATGTCATAGAAGAAAGGGTGGAAAGGACGTAAGAGATGGAAGACAGGGAGAAGGGCTGTCAAATGTTCTCTGTTGGGCATGATGCAGCCACTGCAATTGTGAACTCACAGTGCTGTTGTTGCCTATACTGGACCTGAGCAAGACCGGACCTGTCCACAGCAATTTGTTATTAAGTGTTACATACTCTGCTCTACTTTTATACACTGGGGAGCTCCATTTGTTGTTTGCACCAGCATCACCTCAAGTGATAAAGTTGTACCGTGGAATAAGGGCTATAACATCACAAAAAATTCTCATCTCCATCGGAATCTTATGAGACCACCATCATACATAGTCCATCACTGACCAAAATGTTGCTATGTGCTACATCGCTTCATTTATTCCTGTCCTGCCTTGAATCTGAGGACACTGGCACTGAAGAGAAGGGAGTCACATTTCTGTTCTTTGTCTGGCACTGTGAATACTTTGTTATCATTCCTAAGATAAACACAACTTTATCCTGGGATCCCATTCATTTCATAATAGAAAAGGCTTATTAGGATAAGTCTTATTTTCATCAAATACTTTAAAAAGTGTCTAATTAGGTTAAATCATAGTACTTTTTAGAGAAATAAACAGGTATATTGGCATACACATTAAGATGAGTTAAATGTAAATACACATTTCTAAATGCATCCCTTTCAAGAACCAGAACTAACAGAAATCATTGGATGGCCACATCCTCTATTATTTTCATACAGAACATTATTCTTACATAGAAGAAATATGTCAGGAATTGATGTTACCAAAGCACAGAGCTATGGAAGTCAACACAGTTAAATGAGGGCTATGTAATCTGCCAACCTCTGGTTGCTTAGAGTTAGATCATTATTTAACTAGCTGGTTCTCTATCATCTTGCTTGCTTCATCATGGTACTCGATATTTGCCATTCAGTGAAAGGTTTTTGTTTTGCTTTGTGGGCTCTTTGCTTTTGCTGTTGTTTATTTAAAGAATGATGGGAAAGATAAATGACATTACACAACTGAAAATGAGCAGCCCATTAATTACCTTGAAAGCATCATCATTCGGAGTTTGGTGATAGTAAATCCACTTTTGTTTATCATTTCAATGATTTCTCCAGCTTTTGATATTGCATCTGGTTTGATCAGGGCTAATGTTCTGTAAAGAAATAAAGAATGGATTTGAAAATAAAAAGAGTCCTACAATTTTTATTTATGATTCCAAGCGGTAATTTTCTTAACTATATCAGACCATTACCATCCAAATTAAAAATATAGGGAAGTGTATTAAAGATATCACTTAAAAACTTATATAAAGTAAGATCACTATTTTCCCAAAGAAGTCAAAATCAGCTAAATCTTATTTTTAAAAAGCAAGAGGCTGGATATGGTGGCACACCCTTTAATTCTAGCACCCAGGAGGCAGAGGAGGTAGATCTCTATTGTGAGTTTAAGGCTAGCCTGTTCTACATAGAGTTCTAGGCCAGCCAACAATATATAGCAAAACTATCTATAAAAAATAAAATAAAAAATAAGAGGAAGTGGTGGAAAAAGAGAAGAAAATTAGCAGGAAGGAACACTAAAATTGATATTTTTATTTTAAAAAAATTTTATTACATTTATTTTTCAGGTGTGTGTTTACGTATGTGTGTGTGTGGGGGGGGGGGCAATGAGCTTCCATGGCCTGGGCATGGAGGCCAGAGGGCAACTTGTAAGAGTCAGCTCTCTTCTGCCACGTGGGTCTCAGGGATACAACTCAGTCCTCTGGCTCGATAGCAAAGCCTTTAACTGCTGAGCTATCTCATCATCCCTAAAATGTATGTTTTTGTTTTTTTTTTAAAATACCCAAATTAGAAAGTACAGGTGTTTTAAATATCTATATATTACAGGATGTTTTTATATAGGGAACTAATCCCCAAGAAATTGCATTAAATAGACTAAAAATTTAGCGTTCCCTAACCACTTCAACTTCTGCATGCCATGCTTTCAGGTCAGCACTGACTCCAAAGTAACTATAAATTCTTCTACTGGGTCTCTATTCAGGGCAAGGTCAAAACACAAAGACGCACATGCCCTCTGACCCAACAGCACATGTGAATATCAAATGCCACGGTAGCCTCTAAACATGAATCATGCTTTTTCTTCCAAAAGCTTCCACCAGAGCCCTGCACTCAGTCCACCAAGCTCCTATAGCCATTTCCTTGCTAGCACCAAAACAAGCACTTATTATATTCAGTAGGTGACAGTTTTAAGAGAAAACATTATGATAAATTAGCCTTCTCAATGGACAGGGGGAAAATAGTTTGGCCAGCCTTCACCAAGTCAGACAGGATGCAGATACCTGAAAAACAACAATCCTACCAGGGCCATACAGAACATCTTTCACGGGCAGTATGCTTTACGCAAAACTGCAGCCAACTTGTCTGTGAGAAGACAACCAGCAGCCTGTCATAGAACAACATCCTAGATAACACAGTGTGGACACTGTGGAAGGGGCATGTCAGTTCTGTGCTACGCCTCTCTGAACACAGTAGACCTACAGGAATAAACATGCTCATCTATGAAAGTGTTTCCAAATGTATTCATGCTTGCTCTAAGTATATAACAATCCATTTTAAACAACAACCAATTTGTGATTTCTCTTACGTTCCTTTTGCAAGCAAAAGTATGTGCTCACTTCATGGATAAAGGAAAACAGTCTCCCTGGCAACCTGTGATTTGGAGAAAAACACATTCTGTGAAGGATTTTAACTGGTAACAACAGCAAAGTTGTTCAGAGAAATCCTTCTACTGAAAACTTTCTTTTATTTTCTTTTTTTTTTCAAGACAGGGTTTCTCTGTGTAGCCCTGGCTGTCCTGGAACTCGCTCTGTAGACCAGGCTGGCCTCGAACTCACAGAGATCTGCCTACCTCTGCCTCCTCAGTGCTTGGATTAAAGGCATGGGCCACCACTGCCTGGCTGAAAACTTTTCTTAAAACATGCATTGTACTTATTGGAAGGAAGCAAGGGAGGGCAGGAGGGAGGTAGGGAGAGAGGAAGCAAGGAAGGAATCTTGCTCTAACTTTGCATTTTCAACCCTGTGTAAGCTTCCTGAGTGTTAGAATTACAGACATGTACTACCATTCCAAGCACCTTTAAAACAATTTTTAAGGCAGAAATGAGTTGACTAGATAGTAAATAACTATTAAGAAAGTCTAAAATATGGAGTCTCAGGACAGGTGAGAATCAAAGTTGCTTCTGACTTGCCAGCATGGCCTCTGGCCATCTAAACTTTAATCTGCACTGCAGTAGAGGAGGAAAGAGACTATAGCAGATGATCATTCCTAAAATAATTTGGGACCAAACTCTACTACTTCAGGGTAAGCCAGAAGGCACGTGTTCACATCACATAGATTCAGAACTAAAAAAGAATGTTTAACTACACTTTTAAATTGTATGTGTGTGCGTGTGTGTGTGTGTGGGGGGGGTGCGCACATCATGGTGTACATATGGAGATCAGAGGACAATCTGAGAGGCTCCGTTCTTTCCTTCTACCATATGGGTCCCAGGAATCAAACTCAGGTTGTAAGACTTAGCAGCTGTCATCTTTACCCACTGAGCCATCTCACCAGCCCTAGAACTTAAATATCTGAACTTGGATAATCACCCATCCCTCTAGGAATCAGACAGAAGCAATGGTTCCTCCCCAGGAGCAAAGGAACTTTATTCCGTCCCTCAAGTAATTCAGCATAAACACACAGCACACACCCATCATACACATTTATGCAGTACTCCCACACATATACACATAATAATAACAACAACATAAAGATAATACAAGAGACAGGTGGGGGGTGCATCAACACAAGGAAGAAGCAGAAAACACCAAAGAAGAGATAAAGACCCACAAACCTAGAGATACTTCAGATTCTGGTGCTATGGGTTTTGAAACAATAATTCAGAGGGGAAATAACTGAAAAGATCACAAAAAGATGACGAAAGATGAAATGATGAAAAAGATAAATAAGGAAGTTGTTGGGGAAGGTAAGTTGATAACGTGACCCCTATCGAGATATGGGGTTACAATGAAGGTGGGATTCAGGAAACTCTGAACTGTGCACGTCTGTGACTGTGAATGCTGAGAAACTATGAAGAGCAGGTTACTCAGTAAAGAGAACTCCATCTTGAATTTGTGCATTTTTAAGAACCTGTGGAAAATCCAGGTGGAAATGTTCAGAAAATAGATGAGCATATGGTTTTGCAGCTGCGGTAGACTATGACTTGGACAGAAACATGCAGCCACATCAGAGGAGTGAACAGAATCTCCCAGTGTTAACAGGGGAAAAGAGAGCCTATGGATAGACTGTGCTAACGATGAACACCTGAGTTAAGCAAATGTTTGCAATTATTTGGATGTACTTAAACATTCAAAGGAGGTTTAGGTCTTTCTCTTGCACCCAGAAAGCCATCCTTAAACACTATCTAAGCACAGATACCACCTTAAATGCAGCTTGGAATGCTCACACACCTTTTCAAGGCAATGGACACATAAAATCAGCCAAAATTCCTGGACTCAGGATCCTATTTAAGTCACCCAAATGATTGCTATTATTTACTACCCATTTGCAGTTAAAAAAGAATCAGAAGAGAAAATGGAGAAATAATTTAAGTCAGTGGAATATATGCTACTACATGCATTTTATTAACTATATTTACAAAGGCCAAATACTTCAAATATTTATTCACATTAAAATAAATCCAGTTTAAAAATTCATCCCCTGGCTCAGTTGCCTTTAGCCTACTGGCTATGGGTGGGTTAGGACTTCTGTTGGTCTTTTCTGTGTCAAACACACAGATTGCAAGCCCAGCGCCACTTTGAGATCTTTGGCAGCAGTTAACTCTGCAGCTCATACACGATTGAGCCTGTATGATAATGAGTATTCAGAGACGGGTAATGCCTGGGGGGTGTTCACCAACCTAGGACAGAGCGCCCGTGTGGCCTGGGCAGGCGTCTCCATGACGGGTAAGGTGACCTGCTGACGTCTCACACAACCTAAGTCAGAAGCTCATGTTTTAGTAAAAGGGGGACCTGTAGGGCCCTGGCCCCTGTTTTGGGTAACGGTTGCCTTGCTTGCTGACCTTGACCTTGATATCCTCCCTATGCTAATTCCCTGCTGGGTTCCACCCTCCTGAATGCTTATGGGAAGTTCCTTGTCTGTGTATCCTGCATAATGGGCATTAACAGCTTAGATGCAAGATTATAAAACATCCGTAGCAAACTTCAGCCCTCTGGGGTTCTCCCATTGTGCTGTAAGCCTGTATTTAAGATCTCCTCCCTCCTTCAATAAACAGCATTTGACATTAAAAAAAAAAAAGAATGACCACAAATAACCACACACACACACACACACACACAAAAATCATTCCCACTCAACAGTATTTGTCAGCATATGGATTAGAAGTGTAGCAGAAAACGGACACAGTTTAGAGTAATAAAATCCAACAGAGTTTGTTTCCTTTTGCTACACTTCTAATTCCCTGCTGGGTTCCGCCACAGATTGAGATTGATCGGAATTGCTTGGTGTGGGATAGTGTGTAGTTCTCGTTGGTAGCTGAGTTGTTAGAA
>CABHPP010145982.1:0-42230 GCA_902168425.1 Peromyscus attwateri | reverse complement strand
ATTATTCCTTCCCTTCCCACCTCCAAATGCTTCCATGCTTCCCTCCCCATTCTCCTTCAAATTCATGGCTTCCTTTTTCACTAATTATTATAACTTACATAATTCTTGCTTGTCATTCTATGTCAATTCAGCTACAAAAGAAGAATGGGCAGGTGGCTGCTGAAACATTTTTTTTATCATCCGTAACAATGATTTTTCAGAATGTGTCTTATGTCTGTGCAAGAGAGAGATTCATAATCCCAGATTCCAGAATCAGACAGCCCTCCCAATGAATCACAGGAACACCAATCTCCTATAAAGGAAGGGTCATTTCTGTTAGGCTTTCCGCAGGGCTTAGAGTAATCAGGAGCACATGTTCTCTTAGAGCGGCTCCCAGGAGGACAGGAAGAGGAAGGGGGGCATGAAAGCCAAGTTTATCCTTCCAAGCCATTAATCAGATTATGTCACTTCTTCTCCCCCAGGGCCAGAGTGAGTGAGGGGCAGAGACAGGCCAGGATCACTTCATAGGTGAAGTTCTCTCCACATGCAAGGAAAAACAATCATCCCCTGGCATCCAAGGGTACTGAGTCCAGGCTCCCTGTGGATATATTAAATTCTGTGGCTTCTTGGGTCCCTTATCTAAAATCCACAGTGTTTGTGTAGAGCCTGCACACACCCTCCTGGATGTTTAAAACCGTCTCTAGACTATTCATCAAAACTAATACAAGTGCTATGCAAAAAAAGTATAGGCCTTTTACTATATTGTTTAACAAATGATGACATGAACAGACAGTTGTTTATTCCTGAGTATTTTTGAACCTGGTTGATGGATGTGGAACCTGTGACTAGGATGGGTGATTGTACTCAGAGTGGGCAAGTGGGGAAGGAGCCACTCCCTTCTCACCAAAAAAATTACAATGTTGCTGCCATTGCAACGTGGCCAGACTGGAAAACTGGACAGGGTCAAATTGTTGATCTTTGCAAAGCCAATCCACAGATGGAATCTAATTCTGATAAAAATCCATCAAGCTTTATGCAGAATGTGATGAGCTATCTTTAAAATGTGTAGGGGGGGAAATACAATAAGTAGCTGATACATACCTATGCAAAAGTGTTCAAGCAAAAGGATTTGCCCTACTGAATTAAGTAAGTATTGCTCAAATCAAATTTCTAGTAGCTTTCAGAGAACTGGGTCTCGTTGGGGTAATTTTCAAGCAAAATTTCTTTTTAGTTTTTTTCCTCTCTCCCCTCCCCCTCTTCTTCCCCATTCTTCTTCCTTCCCTTCCACTTTCTCTCCTCCAGTAGCTCACTTTCCACTTCGCTGTCACATAGGATGTTTGCCCCCTCTCTTTTCTTGAAAACTCTTGTCCCCCCCCCCACCATCCCCCCCCCCCCCCCATCCAGTTTCACAGTCTGTGTCCACAGTCAGGGCCCCTTATTGACATGCAGACATTAAAGTTAGGATCCCTGTGTGAGAGAGAAGATGTGATTTTTGTCTTTCTGAGCGTGGGCTATCTCAATACAATTACAAGCCGTTGTATGAAAACAGTGTGGTTTGGGCACACGGGGGGGGGGGGGGAGCCCCGTGAAGCAGGATTGAGATCTCACGCACAGCTGGCACAAACAGACATCTCTAGAGGAAGAGCTGCCACTGAAGCCCAACTGGGAGAGCTTACACCGTGGAGCAGGTAGACCGAAACAGCTGGTCACGCGTGTGAAGAAGGGTGTGTCTCCATGCTTCTCTACCATTTAAATGGACGCAGGGATTCAACTGGAAAGATAAAGCTGTATGTCTCCGAGAAAAAAAATACAACTTTGGAATTTTGGAAAACCTTTGTCATTTCTAGGTATAGTTGAAGATGTGGATATCCTTTATCTACAAGCTACACACTAAGTGTATTTCCTAGAGAACTTCCATGGGTACACCAGGATACACAGACAAGACTATGCTTGTCATACTGTTTGAGACAGCAAAACTGGGAACACCACCATAAATCTGTCAACACTAGCATGGATAAGCAAATTGCAGTGCCTTCATGGAATGAAATACTAAGGCTAAGTTAAAAAAAAAAAAAGGTTAACTTTCTATACCAATATGGATGAATCTCATGTTGCATTAAAAAAGTTAGAAAAATACGTATCATTCAATTTATGTAAAGATAAAATAATAAAAGTGAACTTACTGTTGGCAACCCATTGACATACAGAAGAAAGAAGAGCATGATTGATTCTTGGCAAACTCTAGTTATCTTCAGGCTGGGGGTAGATAGGAGTCTCATGGAGATTTCAAGCTACTGATTGCTAAAAGCTAGAATGTTGGTATGTCTGTCCCCAACTCCAACCCCAATCATATGCTGGAACTCAACTTTCAGTGTGATAGAAGTAGATGCAGGGCTTTTAGGAAGTAATTAGTCATGAATCTTGCATCCTCATGAATAGTATAAAAAGCTGGAGAAAGTCTGTTTGCCCCTTTTGGTATGTGTGGACGTGTAGAAGCTGTCATTTGTGAGAAATGAGTTCTCTCCAGACACCAAATCTGCTGGCACATGATCTTATACTTCCTAGTTTCCAAAACTGTGCACTGTAAATTATCCACTCTGAGGTATTTTGCGATGGTATCAGGAGCAGACCAAGGCATTGGTTCTGTTCTATATTTAAAACGAGGTAATGCATGCAAGTGTGCTTATTTAACACACATTTTTTATGTAGCACAAAAATTACACATACTCACAGTATGTTATATTTAAAGAATAATTTTTTTTCCTCTGAAAATGATGTACTGAAATCTCCTGAATGAAACTTCAGCAAATTAATTGACATCTTAAATGCCATAGAAAAACAATGCTTGTGTAGCAAAGGACCAGGACACACTAAGGGGGCAACAGGAGAGGATGGACAGACAGTAGGTTGGGACAGACAGACAAGTCATACAGGGCAGGTTTTTAAGTCAGAAATACCTATGGAAAACTGATACACAATAGCTGAGTTTAAAACCATATAGAAAGTGATAAGGAGACCATTACATAGTTTAGAAATCAATGATATAATATGGAGAACAAAATTAAGATCTTCCAAAAATCAGGTGGAAGAGATAAACAACTGTCAGTTATTTGAGAAGATGCCTGATGTGGGTAGAGGAGGCTGCCTCGTGCAATCCTGGGCTACTCTGGTTTGGTTCCTTTTCCTAAGTTCCAACAGCAACTAGCTACCTCTCCTAAGGTGATCACCACACTGTGACAGGAGTACTTGGTTATTATCTCTTGCCTTGGAGGTCACTTTCTAAATTCCCCAAACTCTGTCCTAGTTAGGATTGGCTGCCCAGTGCACACAGAGTGTATGAACAGAATGTTTTCTTTTTCTAGACATAGTTGTGTCTAGCAGAGAACCCTAGTCAAAGCAACTTAGATCACAGGCACGGGGAGGACAGAGTGCTCGTGAGTAAGGCACTTGCTGTACAGCTGACGACGTGAGTTCAGATCAATCCCCGGAACCCATATAAAAGCCAGATGCAACAGTGCAAGCAGCTATAATCCCAGCACACCCTAATGGGAAATGGGAGGATGTGGTGGTATTGTGTTCCCCAAAATATTGTACATGCTAATAAACTTATCTGGGGTCACAGAAGCAGAACAAGCCATAGCTTCCTCACCTCACCAGTTCCTTAGCTGATCCTGTTTCCTCAGACTGGAAGCCTCTGAGTCCTCATTCGAATGGATCTCAGCTGAACTGCTGCTCAAAAGCCTAAAAGCTTAACCAGTCAAAAGCTTCTGGTTTCTGGTCTTCAAGCCTTATATACCTTTCTGCTTTCTGCCATCACTCCCTGGGATTAAAGGCTCACTTTCTGGGATTAAAGGCATGTGTTACCATGCTTGGCTGTATCCTTGTGGCCTTGAACTCACAGAGATCCAGACAAATTTCTGCCTCTGGAATGCTAGGATTAAAGGCGTGTGCTACCACTGCCTATCCTCTATGTTTAATATTGTGGCTGTTCTGTTCTGTGACCCCCAGATAAGTTTATTAGCATACACAATATTTCAGGGAACACAATACCACCACATTAGGAGAAGAGAGGTGCTTCTCTAGAAGCATGAAGACCAGATAGTCTGCCTTACAAAGCAACAGAAAGCCCTGTTGCAAGCAAGGTTGAATACTGACACCCTAAGGTTGTCCCCTGACCTGCTTATATGCTTCATGTCACATGCCTGCATTCACACACATAAACACACACACACACACACACACACACACACACCCTTAGAACATAGGTCAGCCAAGTATAGCCCATGGGTCAAATTGTCCATTTTGTAAATAATGTTTGTAAGGATCTGAACATTTCCAAATGTTTATGTCTCCCTACATATATGTGGCAAGGTTCTAATCCTCAAGGTAAGAGGATTAGGGGTTGGGGATTCTGGGATTACTACCTTATAAAAGAGATTCCAAACAGATCCTCACTCTTTCTATCATGCAATAAAAGGCAGCTATCTATGAACTAGGAAGTGGATGCTGAACCTGCAGGCATTTAGATCTTGAACTTCAGGCCTCTTGACCTATGAGAAATGTTCCTGTTTTTTATAAACTGCCTGGTCCATGGTATTTGGTTGTAGCAGCATAAGTACACTAAGGTAGTGTTTGAATGGTACACAGTCATTCTCATTATGCTGTCCGCAGCTGTGTATGGGCTACAGTAGCAATGCTGAGAAGTTGCTGAGAGGCGGGGTAAAACATACAGTATGTGCTTTCTCTCATGTTCCCAATAGATTTGCCAAACCCAGGCTTAGCCAACCATGCCATTTGTTATTTTTACACATCAGGAGTTCCAGGGGCTTTGTAGTTCCAGGATTGAGTTGAGTGTCTCAGTGTCATCACGGAGAACTCAGTTCCTTACATCTTGTCTCTGCATTATCAGCATGTTGGTTATATGCATACTATGTCAGAATTCCAGAAAGAAGTGGACATAAAGGAAAGGGGTGGGTGTGGGAGTCTGTGGGAGACCAGCTCCAACATGCTCCCACCTTTTGAAGGGTTCTTGGGTGGAGGAGAGAGGAATTAGGAAACATTAGGTAGAAAGATAGACCTAGAGGATGAGGAGAAAGACAGAGACACAGGATAGCTTCGGGAGGGCCTGGGTCAATACCCAGCAGCCCATAGGTCTGTTCAAAAGGGCTTTTTATAATATGCCAAGAGGAGAGGCAAAAGACCTTGCAAGATCAAAGCACACCATACAGCCAAGTGTAGACCCTTCCAAACACCTGGTAAACACACCCATGGCCAATCATCCCATTATGCAGCCCTGCTAGGTAAAGAAGCTCAGATTCTCTGACCCTGAGTAATGTCTCACTAGATAGCCTCTGTGGGTCTCCACAGGTGGGGTTGTCCCTGTGTCTCTTCTAAGGTATTAACATCTGTCCTATGCTATCTCCAGAAGAATTAAACCCTTATTTTAATTGGTCAAAACTGAATCCATAAGCCACTCCTTAAACTACTCCCTAAACCAATTATTGCCAAAGTTTATTCTGGCACCATGACTGGTCTATACCAAGCAGACTTTCTATGAATCATGGCAAGAATAGATACTAGATTCAAACTTGGAGTTCTGTGAGCATTTATGCAGAAGAAATGGCTTCTGAGCAGACAGCCAATGGTGTACACTTTTACTCAAGAAATATTTGCTGTATCAATCACTTGAATGAAAGGTATCTATACCTTCCTGGAAAACAATTTCTTTACATATTTTATATTTATTTTATTGCACATGTATGAGTGTCTCCATGTATATGTGTGTACCACGTGCATATCTGGTGCCTAAGGAGGTCAGAAGAGGGTGTGGGATCCCCTGGAATTTACAAGTGCTTCTAACCACTGAACCATCTCCCCAACCTTAACTATATGTTCTTACCAATCTAAAGATAAAGAAAAAAAGTCAAGTGTCCAATAATAAAGAAGCCGTGGGTAAGAGAGTCTGATCTTTCCTGCTTATGAATGCTAGGGTAACAGCTCCACTCAGGAGGATGTCAAAGTCCCTGCTGTCCTAGGACCTTTGCCTTTCTTGTTCCATCTCAACTGTGCTGGATAGCTTTCTGTCAACGTGGCACAACCTAGAGTTATCTGAAAGGAGGGAACCTCAATTGAGAAAAATGTGTCCAGAGATGCAGCTGTAGGGCATTTTCTTAGTGATTGATGTGAGAGGGCCCAGCCCATGATGAGTGGTGCCCTCCCCCCCCCCACTGGTGGTCCTGGGTTCCATAAGAAAGCAGTCTGAGCAAGTCATGGGGAGCAAGCCAGAGATCAGCACTCTTCCATGGCCTCTGCATCAGCTCCCACCTCCAGTTTCCTGCCCTGTTTGAGTTCCTGTCCTGGCTTCCTTCAGTGATGGACTATAGATGTGGAAGTGTAAGCAGAATAAACCCTTTCCTCCCAGCTTGCTTTTTGGTCATGTGTTCCACCACAGCAATAGTGACCCTGATTAAGATACCAACTAACAAAATACGTGCGGAAGTGGTGAACCTATACATCCAGAGCCATCTGGGGCTTGTGCTCCTCAAGCCTGCCTCTGCAATAGATATAAATGTTAAGGACATCTTCAGGGAATCTGTTTTGTCTTGGATTTTTTTCTCCTGGTCCTCTGGAGTTTTATTTTATTTTTAAATTAAAGATTTATATATAATTACTTCTCTTCTTCCCTCTCCTCTCTCCAACCCTTCACATGTCCCCTCCCTTCAAGTTCCCTCATGTCTCCCCGACCCTCATTCTCCTCATCCCTTTCAAATTGATGGCCTCTTTTTCCTTGATTGCTACTGTTACATGTATAAACATTTAAATATATAAATACAACCTCCAGGGTTCTTTCAGTGTGGTTTGGGTATATATGATTTCAGGGCTGACTACTTTGTATTGAATAACCAGTTAGGAGGAACACGCAAGGGAAATGTTAATTCTCCCTCTTTAGCAGCCATTGGTTGCCTGTAGTTCTCTGTCTAGGGGTGGAACCTCAAGAGACTTCTCCCTTCCATGGTAATATGTCTATTGGTAGCGTTATTGTTCAGGTCTTGGTTAGGTAGCTATATTGTTGCCAACAGCTGTCTAATTGGATGTAAAGCCCACTCAAGAGGACAGAAGCTGCATTGGATATTAGATACCTAGCCAAGTACCTGGGGTAGTGAGGACAGGGATCTTAGAAGAGCATCTACTGCTGATACTTTACTAGACCAACATAATTCCTAACTATATTTTAAAGCTTATCTGGATACCCACAGATGAGTGTAGCCTTCACCTTCATCAAAGAAGCCTTTCTCTTCAACAAAAGTTTGGGAATTTTCAAGTTTCTCCAGTGACTAAAATATTCAACCAGAGTTGCGGAATGCTCTTCCAGGGAAGATACCTGTATTAATTTGCTAGAACAGCCACAGTGAGCACCATACACCAACAGAAGTTTGTTGTCTCATGTCTGGAGTGCTGGATTCTTTTCTGAACTCTTTCCTGGTGTGTGTGTGTGTGTGTGTGTGTGTGTGTGTGTGTAGGCATGCAGCCCTAGATCCAGGTGGCTCCTCCCTCTCCTTGTCCAGCCCACCCCACTCTTGCTTCCATTCTGTCCTGTGACTAAAATGGAGCAGCTTTCCACCCCATCCTGAGAGTTCTGCTCAGGCCTTGATACCAGCTTCATGGGCTTGTGTTCTGCGCTTTTCCCTCTTTGCTTTGAGTCAACGCTACTGGCCATCATGGCAGATCACGGAACTGGTCTGGCTGGTGTCAGCGGTGTAAGTGAAGAGAATCAGCTGTGTGACTTGTACTGAGCCCAAGGTGCTAGGTTGCGTTTAGCCAAGCCACACACTGCACTTTGACCCTTGCACTTGGCATTGAAGTCTCGGAGTGAAAATAAGTTTCATGAACTTATTCATTCATTACTGAGTGCCTGGTCTCGGCCGAGAATGAACATATGTATCTAGGACAAAACAAGGTACGTATCCTTAACAGATCAACATGGAGGAAATAGTAAAACAATCGCACAAATACACATGCAATTATGAGATGTGATGATGTTAGCAGCTAAGCAAGGCAGGTAAACCAAGGGACAAACTCATATATTAATGCACCTTCAAAGTGTTCTTTGCTTTGGAAGCAGCTGAAGCCTTTTTTTGGAAAAGAGCTAAGTGTACCCAGAAATATTTCTGTATGACATGTTTTATGACACAAGCTAAGCATGTCCAGAAGTATTCCTGTCTGCTGTCTTTCCTTCTTGAGCTGTGACCTTGAACTGAGCATTTTCATCAACATGCGTGCTAACTCAAGATGCATGTTAATAAGCGTGCTTGGGAATGTGCCTGGTCTGGTTGCTTTAAGTTACGAACGTGCGGCACCTCCTGGAATAAAATCTCCACATTCTCTAGGTTAGAGGAGGGCACTGCTTCGGGAATAACTCCTGTGATCTTATCTACTTCAGATAATAAACATTTCTCCACTTTTATATCTTGGTTGTGCTTGTTTGGGTTTGCACTCACCAAGACACTAGCCCACTGCGTTCAGTTACAGGAGGTGCTGTGACAGAAAAGCAAGGAAACAACAAGAAAGGAGGGCGTGCCCATTGAGATTGGGGCATGTGAACCCCTACAGTGGGATAGACAGACTATAGAGACATACAGAGACATTGTCCACTCCACTCCACTCCCCAGCCCGCTCTCGTCTAGGGCAGCTACAGTGTGGAGGACGCTTCACAAACAAAGCTGTGTTTGGAGAAAACAAATGAAAGAAACGAAGCAGGTGTGCTGCAGTAGACAAGGGACACTTGCTGGGAGAACCCACCCCCAGCCGGCCCACAGACATAATTCTCAAGGGGCTTCGCAGAAGACCCATTGGCTTCTGTGTGTTCGTCTGATTGTGAGTTTCCAGGCGTTATGAACAGGTGCTTTAGAAAGCAAAACAGTCAGATGCTACTTTTTAAAGAGCTCTTTTCAACTAATGTGGCAATCCATTTCAACAAAGTACTAAGTATAAAGAGTGGTTTTAACCCCACAGCCCGACCATAGCTCCTTAATGAAGATGATCAACACTCCCGAGCTACTGATGTTCGGGGCCACAGACAATGGATTCCACTCTCTTCTCAAGGTGGATTTAAGTTTCTGTCCCTGGTCTTTTGTTTAAGGGATACCACACTTAATCAAAAGAAAAGCCTGGGTCTTCAGGAAGCTTCCTATCCAGATTGGGAAATGACCACTCAAAGCGGTGAGATAACAATCTACCACAGCTGACTGCAGGGCTGTCCAGGCCGGATTGGAGACGGTCACATTCACTACCTCATCTACCTATGTGATATGCAAAATATTTACATTTTTAATTTTGCAGAATGCCTCATATTATGAAAACTTTTTAGGAAACCAATTATAGAAAGGGTAAGCTATCAAGTCTGTTACATAAATCCCAAAGTCATCACTAATGGGACTACCCTAGTTGGCCTCCATTCTTCAGGAGGCATCTTCGGGGGAATCAAAGTAGACCTCATATGAAGTTCCCAACAGCACATGGCTTCTGCCTTCACCTTGACTTTGCAGGAATGGAAAGTAAGAGCAGGCAACCACAGGCAGAAATCTTGGTTAACTCATGCTCAAAAGATGAATTGGTATCTACTCTCATTCAATGTTAGAGAATTCTGTTGTTTCTAGCTTTTAAGGCCTTGTTCCCATAGATAAGACAGACTTGTGAATAACAATTCCAAAATGCTAGATAAGAATTAAACCACAGTCCACAAATTCTCTAGGGCTGCTTTGTTTATGAAATGTTCCAAATTGAACTTACAAGTATCCTAGTTTTTAACTTCAAATAAGTACACAGTGATAAAACAATAAACAAAAACTAAAGAGGAGGAAAAGTCTGAACAATGACAGGAAGTAATCAAAACTGCCTGTATTTTATTTAGCACTGGGGAATGAAGAATGCATCTGTATTTCTGGTGGTAATTATCCATCTGAAGAGACTATGCCTGCCCTAGTCAGAGTCACTATTGCTATGATGAAACACCATGACCAAAAGCAAGTTGGCCAGGAAAGAGTTTATTTGGCCTACATTTCCACATCATAGTTCATCACTGAAGGAAGCCAAGACAGCTACTCAAACAGGACCTGATGAAGGGGTGCTATTTACTGGCTGGCTCCTCCTGAATCACTCATCCTGCTATCTTATAGAACCCAGAACCTCCAGCCCAGGCATGGCACCACTCACAATGGCTGGGCCATCCTCATCAATCACTAATTAAGAAAATGCTCTACAGGCTTGCCTACAGCCCAATCTTATGGAGGCATTTTCTCAAGGTTTCCTCCTCTCAGATGACCATAGCTTGTGCCAAGTTGACAGAAATCTAGCCATCACAATGCCCTTAGCCATTCAGTCTCTGTGAGCCTCACTAAGGACAAAAACAGTGTTCTTATGACACCTTCAACCCTGAAAACTTCCTGCTGCGTCCTGCTTGACAGCTGAGGAGTACAAAAAGGATGTTGGATTTGGTAATCTAATGACATGTGACCATGATGCTTTATTAAAGGTAGCACCATTAGGTATCCCTTGTTTCTGTTCTGTCACTTTGATTTTTTCACTTTCCAGGGTATTAGGACCATAGTCTGTGGTTTCAGTCTGGACACATGTCATTTTAGAGAGGCTGCTGGTCTGCCTTTATTCTACCGGGATCCATCCCCCTGAACACTACACAGCTTTAACAGAAGGCACACATCATTTAATTCCTTTCCCCAGAACATTCTCCCCTCCTAAGTTAATGAGCTACACCAGCTGCCTCAATTTCCTAGTTAGCTGTCTGCACAAGAGAACCAGTGAATGAGAGCTTAGGGCTGAAGAATGTCCAAATGTGAGGCCCTTCGAGTCTTAGTCTTCATTCATAAGATTGGTGGGGTCGTTTGATTGGTATACAGGCTCGTCAGAAAGAATATGTAGTTATGAGAATACAAGACATTTTTATGAAGTGTGCTCTTGGAATGTCATGAAGTCAAGAAGTTCTTGCTAAAGTCATATGATCTGGGAAATGTGTAGTCACAGTTGGCTCCCCATTTCTCATTCCTTGTATCCAATCTTTCACCTGCATACTATTGTAGCTGATGTTTTTCTTTGTACCATCACCTTCCTAGTCCAGATTGTCCTTCCACAGCCATGCCTCCCACTTCGCTCACCTCCTGCCTTCCTGCACACCTCAGAGCAAAGCTCCTTCTATTGCTCAGATGATCTCGGTAACCACTTGCTACTGATGCCAGCAGACCCTACCTTGCTTCCTGACCTGCAGGGTCACCATTTGCATTTCTCAGCCCACCCTTTGATCACTTCACTTCTCCTAATTCATCAATATGGATCCCTCACTCTTTAAAAGAAAGTGTCTCCAAGTGCCGCCACAGAGATGAGATTCCAGTGTTTGCATCTGATCCCTTTAACCCTTCCTGTTCTTTCTTTTCCCCTGCCAGATACTTTGATAACCAGTCAAAGCACTCCAAGACCTGTGTCCTCATTTTCTGTGCAGTGCTCAGTAGCATCAAAGGTCTGACTTTAAACCCTGGCCTTAGCATTTGCTACCTGGGTGATCCTGGGTAAGAGGCATGGTTGTTTTACAGCTCTGTGTCTTCACCTGGCAGTAGAAGGAGTAAATAATGAGCTAACTCTCATCACTGGGGTCCTATACATGCCTGATGTATTATTGTTACTGTTATTATTGATGATGAATACCTAAAATTCAGCCAAGGCATACGAGGAGGAGCTGGTAGGCTTCTATAATAACCAAGGAGACCACATGTGACCGCACAGGTGGAAATTCCCCTGGCAACTCAACAATTTGACTGGCATTGGTGGGACACACCCATCAATCATTCTGTGAAGGCCTGTGGTGGCTAATGTGGCTTCAAGGAAGCAGAGCTACACTTAAGGCTCTTGCTGTGTTCCCTGTCATTCTCCTGTCTCTGTCTCCTTTTTTCGGCCCGGCCACCAGCACTGACACTAAGTGTTTTCCATCTTTATGATTCGCACTTCTGTTTTGGCTAAGAAACTGTAGAGCATCTGCCTGTATTAGTGTCACTCACTTTTATTTTTGTCCTGTGGGCCATGTAAGCTTCTAGAAGCCTGAGAATATGTCACTGATGTTTGTGTCTTTTGTGGTGTGACAGTAGTGAGGCTTCCACAGTGGATGTAGTGATGCACCATGAGGTGTCTCATCAGTTACAAATGCAGCCCAGAGACTCCACTGATTCCATCCCACGGGCCCTGGGCTGCTGTAGAGGTTCATCTTCCTCACAGTCCTGGAAAGACACAGGCTCGTTGTCTTCTTGTGGACGCAGAGAATGCCACAGGCAGTGCAGCCAAGCACACTAATCTGCAAGTGCTGCCTACGTTTATTGGAAGCACAAGTGTAGGAGGCTAAGCTTCATGATCTCCTAAGGCGCCAGCTCATATGTGAAATGGGGCTTAGATTGTGGGAAAGGCGCCTCCAGAGCACACTGGACTCGACGGTGATGCTTACGTTTTAGTACCTTCCCCACTTTCCTGCTGTCCTTACCTTTTCTAGACATTTTCCTTTCTCTCTTCTTATCTGTTCACTCCTCTTTTAATGTTTCCATACTCTAAGTTGTCTGGTCCATCTCACCTCATATGGACCTCCCATCCATTCACATGGATCTGGTCATGAAGATGCTGACTTTTCATGTAGCACTTCCTCCATCAAGTTCTTGGTGTAAGTTGTACTACACTGTGGTCCCATCACCACGTCCATCGGTGACAGAGTTTTCACGCCACTCTTCTATGTTTCTGGCCCCCTTTCTGGGAAAGGTTGAGCAGCACTCTATGCCTTCTGAAGTCATTCATGCAGATTCAGTCCACCAAAAGTAAGCAGAAGTGACAGGCGTTGCTGCAGGTGGAGGTGTGGGGGTCTCTTCTTTTTCCACCATAGCAACAACCTGTGCCACCAACAGCACTCAACTGTTGGTAGCCTGGGTCCCCAAATGAGGATGACTGGAGCATAACCCCCACATTGTTCATGACTTATAACAGTTTATATTTAAGGGGAAATTTAACCATGTAGAATTCAAAGTTTCTGAAACTAGCAAGCTAGCTGATCCTAACAGGTCACTCACCTGAGTGAAGCTAAGTACAAAGATGGTCTCTATGCACCCTCTAGCCCCATGACAAGGGCCTCATTCAATATCAGGCTCTTACTACCTGTTAAATGAATAGGCTCTAACTCAATCACAGCAGTCAGAGACTCAAGGGGGGTAAGCAAGGCCATCGACAGCCAGCGCTCAGTCATCTGTATGTAGTATGCTTGGATGATTCTGGGGACAGGAAGATTACTGTTTCTAGTTAACTTGCCCAACTTTAAAAGAAAATTATGTTAAAATTTTTAGCCTTATAGAGATCAAAGATTAATTTAGATGTGGTACCCTCCCCTTAGTCTGAAGTTCCTCTAACTGTGAGCCTTGGCCCTGAGCGCATCTCTGTACAGTACAGAGGAGAGGGGCCAGTTCCTTCACCACCCACCCTGAGTCCTCCACTGTTCAGGGGCAGTTGAAAGGCCTCGGTGATGCTGAAACAGTCTTGGAACTGAAGCACAGTCATCAGGGAAGGAGATCTTTCCTTTGGCCCTCTCCAAGTCCCAAGCTCTGTGATTACAAGCTTTGAGGACAAACCCCCCACAATGTGGGACACCATGGCCTTTTCCCTCAGATGTGATAAAATAACCTCAACCAAGAGCCACAAAAAAACATGTGGAGCTACTCACCTCACCAGCCACGGGTTTGGCTCTGTTACATCCAGCCACTGACCCTGCCTTATCCCTAGGGAAAGGCTTAGGATTAAAAGGCTTGGGAGGGTCCACTAGAAAGGACACTACTGACGTTGATCTGGACAAAGCCCATGGGGATGGTGTTTTATTTCTGTGAACCATGACTCAGGGCTCTGAAGCCACTGGTGGCTCTGGGGAGGAGCTTGTGTGACATGTGCAGGAGCACGTGGAGACTCAGAGTCAGAGGTTAGAGAGTTGAACTCTCAACAGAGGGAATAGTATCACACACTGAATCATTCTCAACAATAACAAGACAGGTTTTCTTTGGACATGGTTGTATTTCCTTAAATAAGAATGAAACCTCTCCAACAGGAAACACAACCTTAGAGTAGGCAGTCCCAGGAGCCTGCTCACTTCTTCCTCCATTCTCCTTGTAGGAGGCAATAAACAGGGTTGGATTTAAGTTTGTGAATGATGTGCTGGCCAATGGAACTGTTCCCAGAAAGGCCCGTGAATTATAAGGCCAAGAGACTGAGTTTTCTTTAGAACAATAAAAAGAAAAGAATAGAAAATTTTATGGATCAATTTATCTACCAAACACCTATTTAGTGTTACTTTCTAGACTTCATAGAAAACAGACAGGATTCTCATATGTTCAAGGTGGGAAGTTACCCATAGATAACTGATATAATACTCAATACTTCCAGTAAGTATACACACACACACACACACACACACACACACACACACACACACACACAGAGAGAGAGAGAGAGAGAGAGAGAGAGAGAGAGAGAGAGAGAGAGATGGGGGGCTTTCTTAAGATTAATTAGCATTTGTTTAGTACCTCTATGTGTTAAATGTTCAAAATTTTCACAAAAACTCAACAGGTCTTGCTGTGCTTGGATCTGAAATATCTCCTCAAAGTTCTTGTGTTGGAGATTTGATTCCAATACAGCACTATTTAGAGCTGTCCTTGGGATGTGATAGATTGTGTGTGGGATGTGATAGATTGTGCGTTCTCTGGCCCCATCAATGGACTCATAGCTTGTGGGCTACTGTGTGTGGTCCAAATATTTGGAGGTGGCATCCACTTGGAGGAAGTAGGTCATCATGGGGCTGATCTCTCTCTCTCTCTCTCTCTCTCTCTCTCTCTCTCTCTCTCTCTCTCTCTCTCTCTCTCTTCCCCTCTCTGAGGCTTTGAGATAAGCAGCTTTGTTCCTCCACACACTCTTGTGATATTCTATCTCACCTGGAAACAATGGAGACAAGTGGCAATAGGCTGAGTCCTCTAAAGCTATGAGCCAAATAAACCTTTCTTCCTTATGGGAGGGATGGTGGCTTGGAAACAGTGGTGGGAGCCTAATTTAACTCCCTCTCTACCCCCACCCCAGCTAGGGAAAAATGAGATGTTCAGGATGCAGTGGGATGAGAAGGTCTCACATTAGTAGGGACCAGAGATGAGTGAACCCAATGTCTTGTTTAGCTGGGTTGCCAGGCAGTACTTGGGCTTCAGCTCTCTAGAGGAGCCTGCACACTGAATGGCAGGATGGTAAGGCCTTTGCCTTGAAGTCTCCCTAATTTCTCTGGGATCTCAGCATCTAGCTAGCACGGGCATGTGATTGACGTCTTCTAATGTTTCCTAAGTTGGAAGGAGATTCTCCCTTAGGAAAGAGAGAGGGTCTGAGAGATCTATGCCTGATAGGCAGACCTAAGATTGTACTCTCACTAATGTTGGCCTGGGGACAATAGGCATCAAGTGACACCATCATCTCAAGCTAGAGCTTTACATGTCTATTCTCATAATTATCTTCAGAAACTGTGTTGTCATTAAAAGTATTTCTTTTAATTTTTTAAGATTTTAATATAATTACATGATTTCTTCCTTTCCTTTTTCCCTCCAAGGCCTCCCATATACATTCCTTTCTTTCTTTGAAATTCATGGCCTTATTTTTCATTAGCATACATATATACACATATATTCCTAAATATATAAAACAACATGCTCAGTCTGTGTAATGTCACTTGTATGAATGTTTTCAGGGTTGACCACTTGGTATTGGAAAATCACGTGCTATGCTCATTCCTGGGGAAACCTGTTTCCCATGCCTCCAGTACCCCTTAGTTGCCTGCAGGTCTTTGTGTAGGGTTGAGGCCTTCTGGGTTTTTCTACCCACTTTGGCATGTCTATTGTTGCCCTTGTTCAGCTCATGATTAGGCAGTCATGCCAGTGAGATTTTATGGATGTAACTTCTGACATTCCTAGGAGACACAATCTCACAGCAAACCCCATGATTCTCCGGCTTTTATAATTTTTCTGCTCGCTGTTCTACAATGTTCCTTGAGCCCAAGGTGTGGTATCCTTTGGGATGAGGTTCTACAACTCTGCATTTTGATTGGTTATGGTTTTCTGCAATGTTCTCTGTTTGTTACAAAGAGAAGTTTTCTTGATGAGAGATGAGGACTACAGTTACCAGTGGGTATAAAGACAGATATTTAGAGTGTAGTTAGGGGTTGTGCTGGTTTACTAGAGTGTCAGGAGCAGCTTCTCCTCCAATGACCATGGCTTCACTAGCCTTGAGTGGTTACCTAGGGTTTCTAGTACTCTCTTTTTGTGCCAGTATTAAATACATTAGAGAGCTGTTGGCTCCCACTGAGGTGTGCATGCCACTATTATACCCTTAAGTTCATGGTGCCATGCTGGTTACTGTGGTTCATAGATGTTGTAGTGGGTAGGATTGTAGGTTACTTCTCTCCTCTGCAAGCTTGTCTGGTGCTTGCTGGTACCATGAAAGCTAGTCCTCAAGGCGAAGGCATTGAGGTCAGTTCTAGTTCAGGGGTCTCTGAGCTCTGTGTCTGAAATGCATGGTGTTTTCAGCAGTAGGGTCCTGCCTTCCACCTATGGGGGAGAAATAGGAGCAACAGCAAAGGCCTGTGTGTTTGTGAGTTTCTTGGTCAAACCTGACCAACAACTCCAAAAAGAGTTTCTCATGCCTGGTGTTGGGTTTTGTTAGACAGTCCTTGACTTTGGGGGAGAACATCATCTGCCTAGATGGGAAATTTTTATTTCAATGTAAATGTATATTAATACACTGACTTATGTGTATTTTAGGTCTTTTAGGTAGATGGTTAATAGTATGATTCCTTGTGACTCTGCCATTTCCCCTCCCTCCTCCTTCTGTAGTTATCTCTCCTCCTCCTTCTTCTGTAGTTATCTCCTCCTCCTTCTTCTGTAGTTATCTCCTCCTCCTCCTTCTTCTGTAGTTATCTCCCTCTCCTCCTCCTTCTGTAGTCATCTCCTTCCCCCTTCCCTGATTAGAGTCCTCCTATGTTTCCATTTTCTCCATTAAATCTCTTGTCCTCTACAATTCCCCTCTCCATTGCTCCCCCACCAGGTCCCCATCCCAGCAACAGTCCCCTTTAACTTTCCTGGGTTTTGCAGTTCCTCTAGGATATGTGCTCACATCAGAAGATTTGGATCTAGGGGGCTCAGGTGAAAGAGAATATGCAACATTTATCTTCCTGGCTCCTGGGTACCTCACTCAGTATCATCTTTTCTAGTACCACCCATTTACCTGCCAATTATATGACTTCATTTTTCTTTACAGCTGAGTAGTATTCCATGGTGTTTATGTGCCACATTTGTGTTAACTATTCATTGGTGGAAGAACATTTAGATTATTTCTATTGCTTAGCTATTGTGACTAGAACAACAACAAACACGGCTGAGCAAGTATTTGTGGAATAGGATATCTAATCTTTTGGGTATATGCCAAGGAGTGGTATAGATGGGGCATATGGTAGATTGTTTTTAGATTTTTGAGAATTCTGTACATCAATTTCCCTAGTGGCTGCACCAATTTGCAACCCTGCTAATAGTGAATGAAGCTTCCCTTTTCTCTGAATCCTCTTTAACACTGTTACTTATTCCTTTGTTCTTTGTTAGAGGAAGATGAGATCTCAACATTGTTTTTATTTGCATTTCTCTAATTGCTGTGGACAATGAACAGTGAGATGTTTCTTAACCATTTTTTTTTCTTCTTCTGAGAACTCTTTGCTCAGGTCTTAGGCCCATTTTTTGAATGAGTTGTTTGGTTTTTTTTTTTTTTTAGTTCTTTATGTATTCTAGACATTAATCCTCTGTCAGGTGTGTAGCTGGCAAAGATTTCAGTTCTACGGCTTCCTCTTTACCTGATTGCTTCTTTAGATATACAGAAGCTTTATATATTGCGAAGCCCCACTTGTCAACTCTTGGTCTTAATTCTTGGGCAAATTGGGTGCTATTCAGAAAGTACTTTCCTACACTTATCACGTGGGATACTGCCTGTGTTTTCTTCTGGAAGTTCAAGTGGTTCAGGTTTCACACTGGGTATTTATTTATTTAGAGTTAGTTCTGTGCAAGGTGATAGACACAGGTATATTTTCATTCTCCTGCATGTAGCCATCCAATTTTCCCAGCACCATTTTTTGAAGATGCTTTCTTTGTTTCCGGCATGTCTTTGGCATCTTTTTCAAACAGTGAATGGCTGAGGTTGTATGTACTCAAGTTTGGGTCTTTGTCTTTGGTCCACTGGTCTAAATGTCTGGTTTTGCACCAGCACTGTATGTTTATTACTCACAGTTCTGTAATGTATCTTGAGATCTACAATGGTGATCCCTCCGTGTTGTTCTTACCCAGGACTGTTCTGGCTATCTGGGGTCTTTTGTGATTCCACATGAATTTTAGGGTAGTCTTTTTGTGTCTGTGAAGAATGAAATGGGGATTTTAATTGGGATTGTATTAAATACGTAAATAGCTTATAGAGTCTACGAGATGATTGTGATTTTTTTTTTTTTTGCTTTAGGTTCATTCATGTAGTTTATTACATTTATTGACTGGTGTTTGTTGAATCATCCCTACATTTTAGAGATAAGGCCATCTTGGTCATGGTGGATAATCTTGACATCTGTCTGTATTCTGCTTGCAAGTATTTGATGGAACATTTTTAAATCTATGTTCATCAGGGATATTGGTCTGAAGTTTTCTTGGTTGTTGTGTTCTTTATCTGATTTTGGTATTGTAGTTACACTGGCTTCATAGAAGGAGTCTGGGAGTGTTCCTTCTGCTTGTTTTCCTACTTTTCTCTCCCTCTGCCCCTTCTCCTTCCCTCCCTTCCTCCCTCCCCCTCCTCCTCTTTCTCTCATTCCCTCTTCCTTCCCTCCTTCCTTCCTTCCTCCCTCCCTCCCTCCCTCCCTCCCTCCCTCCCTCCCTCCCTCCATCCCTCCCTTTCTCCCTCCCTCTCTCTCTCTCTCTCTCCCTCCTCCTTCTCCCTTCCTCCCCTTCCCTTTCTTCCTTTCTTTCTGAATAGTTTGAGAATGATTGGCTGTAGAACTTGAAAGTCTGGTAGAATCCTGCTCTGAATCCATCTGGCCCTGGCCTTTTTTTTTTTTTCTGTGTAGCTGTGGCTGTCCTAGAACTTGCTCTGTAAACCAGGGTGGCCTCGAACTCAGAGATCTGCCTGCCCTTGCCTCCCAAGTGATGGATTAAAGGCGTGTGCCTCCATGCCCTCCACTCTCCACACTTTATTTTAAGCTAGAAGGCTTTTTATTACAATTTCAGTCTCCTTATTTGTTATGGGTAGTTTAGGTTGTTGACCTCCTCTTGGTTTAATTTTGGTGGTTGGACTGAATCTAGAAATTCTTCCACTTCTTTTAGGTTGTCCAACTTAATGGAGTATAGGTTTTTAAAGTATTCCCTTTCTGAATTTCTCTGGTGTCTGGTGTAAAGTTTCCCTGTTTGTCTCTGATTCTGTTAATTTGGGACCTTTCTTTCTTGGTTGGTTGGGCCAAGGGTCTATCAGTCTTGTTTATTTTCTCAGAGAACTAGCTCTTAGATCTTTTGATTCTTTGTATTGTTTATTTTGTATCTATTTCATTAATTTCTGCTCTAATTTTTGTTATTTCTTGCCATTGCCTGAGTTTGGATTTGGTCTGTTCTTGTTTTTCCAACTTTTTGAGTTGTATTATTAAGCCGTTTGTTTGTGTTTTTTCTGATTTGTCAGTGTAGACTCTTAGAGTTGTAAATTCCCCTCGTAGGACTGTTCTCAAAGTGTCCCAGAGGTTTTGCTGGCTTGTTTTTAATTTTCATTTAGTTCCAGGAAAATTTTTATTTATTTTTTGATTTATCCTTTGACCCATTCATCATTCAGTAATGAGGTGTTTAATCTCCATGAGTTTTTATGTTTATTAGAGATTTGTTTGCAGTCAATTTTAAGTTTTATTGCATTGTGATCAGATAGGCTATGTGGAGTTACTTCAGTCTTTTTGACTTTGTAAAGATTAGTTTTGTGTCCTAGGATGTGGTCTATTTTGGAGAAGCTTCTGTGTGCTGCTGAGTGGAATATGCATTCTTTGGTATTTGGGTGGAATATTATGTACATATATGTTAAGTCCACTTGATACACAATGCCATTTAACTCCAATGTTTATTTTTTGTCCAGATGAACATTCTATTGGAGTGTGGAGTACTGAAATCTCCTACTATTAATGGGTTGGTGTTAATCTGTGTCTTTAAATCCAGTAGTACAATTTTATGAAACTGGGTGCATCAGAGTCTGATGCATATGTGTTTAAGATACCTTGATTAGAATGAAATGCCCTTCTTTATCTCTTCTTATTAGTTTTAATTGGATGCCTGCTTGCTTCCTGGTCCCATTGATTGAAATTCTTTTTTCTCCATCCATTTACTCTAAGGGCTTGCCTATCTTTAAAGCTGTGTTTCTTGTAGACAACAGATAGATGGCTTTTGTTTCTTTTTCTTTTTTCTTTCTTTTTTTTTTTTGGTTATTTTTTGAGACAGGGTTTCTCTGTGTACTTTTGGTGCCTGTCCTGGATCTCTCTCTGTAGACCAGGCTAGCCTCGAACTCACAGAGATCTGCCTGTCTCTGCCTCCTGAGTGCTGGGATTAAAGGCATGTGCCACTGCTGCCTGGCTTGCCTGGCCAGATTTTGTTTCTTGATCCATTCAGTCAGCCTTTGTCATTTGATTGGAGAATTGAGGCCATTAGTATTTAAATTCATTATTGAAATTTGTGGGTTGTGGTCATTGCATTGTTGATTTCTGGTGTTGTGTTCTCAGTGATACTTTGTGTTTTAGTAATTATGACTCTCTACTTCTTTCCACAATCTTTTGGCTGTGCTCATTTATTTCTTCAGCCTGAAATAATGCTTCTTTTTATGTTCTTTAGGTTTAGTTTGTTGGATATAAAGTTTTTTTTTTTACACTATTTATATTGCGGAAAAATTTTTCACAATATAATGTGATGGCGGATAGTTTTGCTGGGTATATTAGTTTAAATTGGCCACCATGGTCTTTTGCCTTAGGTGTTGGAATATATTGCTCCAGGCTCTTCTGGCTTTCCAAGTTTCTATTAGAAACAAGCTATTATTCTAATGGAATTTCCCTTATATGTCATTTGTGTTTTTTTTCTTTTGCAGTTTTCAATACACTTTCTTCGTTCTGTATACTTAGTGTTTTAACTAGGATATGCTGTGGGTAATTTCTTTTCTGGTCTTGTCTATTTGATGTTCTGTGTGCTTCTTGTATCTCTATGGGTATGTTTTCCCTTAGTTTGGTGAAGTTTTCTTTGATGATCTCTTTAAAGTCTGGTCTATGCCATTGACTTGGGGTTCTTCTCCTTTATCTATGCCTATAACTTGAAGATTTGGACTTTTCATTGTGTCCTACTTTTACTGTATGTTCCTTTCCTGTGTTTAATATTTTGTCTCATATTACTTGTTTATTTGTTTATTACTTGTTTATTTAAAGATTTCCTACTTTATCTCCAGGTCCTGACATTCTGTCTTCTGCTTGGTTCATTCTACTAGTGAGCCTCTCTCCTTTGAGTTTCTAGTTTGCTTATTGGGTTTTTCAGTTCCATCTTCATTTCTGTTTTAGTCTCTTCAATGTTTCTATTTGTTTACTGATTTCATTTATAAGTCCTAGATTGACTTTGTCATTTCCCATCAGTCCATGTTTGTGTTTTCTTGGGCATCACTCATGCATATTCTTCTTCAGTTATTTCTCCTTGATTTTATTTGGTCTTCTTAAACTCTTTAAAGTTTTAGATAAAGTTTATAATTTTTCTTTTAAATTCTGTGCCCTGGGTTTCCTCTAGATAATTCTCATTGCAAACATTTTTACAGGACTAATGGTTTTGGAGGTGAGATGCTGGCTTGATCTTTCATGTTGTTTGTATTGTTTGCAGTGAGATCTGGGCATGTTAGTTCAGTTTCTGATATGGACAGAGCAGGTTAGGGCAGAAGAGGGGATGTGTAGGCAGGTTGGGCCTAGAAGTTGGAAATGGATTAGGTGGAATAAAGTCAGATGGACAGAGGGCACTAGGAATAAAGTCAGATGTAGAAGTTGTATGTTCTGGTCCAAGCCTGAAGTATGGGGTTTGATATGTGCAGAGATTGGATATGGTGTAGGAGGAGCCTGTGGGTTGGGGAGGCAAGCAGCATAAGTCATGGAGGAAGCCTAGAGATTGGTTGGGACCCAGGCAAAGGTGTCCAGACTAGGCTGAGCCACTGTATGTGGGACCTGGGCTAGATCTGGCAGGTTGGTAGGCATGAACATAAGGGAGGATCAGTGTGTTGTCTTTCTTGTTCTTTTGTCTTAGAGCAGGATAAGGGGTGCCCTGGGCTGAAGACTCCTCAGACAGCCTTCCCATGGAGAAACATAACAGAGCTCCTGAGGACAAGACCTTGGGTGTGAATGTGTAGAAGTCTCTGCCTGCCATTGTATTCCATAACAGCTCCACCCAGACCCCAACACGTGCTGTGAGCCAGGAAAGGAATGTGGATGAGTCAGCAGAGCCTTGGGGGTGTAAGCAGGCCCACATAGCCTCCTCCTAGTGGTCCTGGTTAATCTCCATTAGCCCTGGAGTCTCTATGGCCATCCATCTTCTTTTTTCATTCTTTAATCAAAAAAGGAAATTTTATGAAATAAGAGATTTCATTATAATTCCACAATGCACATGTTATACTTCAAAATTTCCCCTATTATCTTTCTTATCACCCTTCCACACACCTCTTTCCATGTTCCACACCCTAATAATCCTTTTACTTTCATGCCCTCTGCCTCAGGGCCAACTCTACATGTGATATTTGTCTTTGTGAGTATGGCTTATGTGCCTAACACAATGATCTCAGGTTCTATCCATTTCCCTACAGAGAACGTAATCTCTTTCTTTCTGGCTATGACTCCTTGTGTGCACAAGCCATATTTTCTTTATCTATTCATCTGTTGGTGGCACCCAGGCTGACTACATGACCTGGCTATTACAAACAGTCTCACAATAGACATGGGCATGCAAGTATCTCTTTAGTAAGCTGACTTTGATTGTTTGGAGTTGGAACCCAAAAGAGGTATAGCTGGATCATAGTTTTTCTGAGGAACTTCCATGTTGATTTCTAAATTGGATAGACTAATTTATATTCACCTCAACAGTATGTAAGACGGCTTTTTGCCTTGTGTCTTTACTAACATTTGTTGGGTTTTGTTTTCTTGATGATAGATATTCTGATTGGGGTGAGATGGAATCTCAGTGTCATTTTGATTTGTATTTCCATGACCATTGACAATATTGAGCGTGTTTAATGTATCTGATGGTCAGTTGTATTTCTCACAAATGATGCCTTCTCTGCTAGAGATAGCCTGCCATGAACAGTAGTTTGCCTCTCCTATTTTGCCCTTCCGCTCCAAAAAGCCTTTCTGGAACTCTGTGCTTACATATGCAGAATTAAGTTTTTCTCATCCAGATCACCATTCTCATCCTCCTGTCTGTTCATTGTTCATGAACCGTGTCTTGTTTAGTTTTCTAGCTGGTCAGTGTGCCCACAGAGGTCAAAATTAGCATGACTAGTGTGTTCGTGCACTCGGTGCAGTATGTAGTAGGAACTCAATCCACTTGTTAAAAGAACGGGCGACTAAATGAACAAACACAGTAGAGGAAGACACTGTGCGGGGCTGTAAGTTTGTAAACAGTGCTCAGTGGTTGTGGAATGACAGGGAAGAGGCGTCATGTTCTGTGGTCACCTGTTGACATTTTCTAGTAAGGAAGAACACTGACACATGCTGAGTGTTGATGAGTGATGGGGTCCTTAAGGATTAAGCAGAGCTATTCAGAGGAAGGTGGTGAAGTAGCTTTTAGCTCTCCTCACTGAGGACTGGCTTTTCCATCCACTTTAGTCTTCTCTAGCACTTAAAGTTTCTCCTGTCTCCTTCCTTATACTTTCATAGATGCTTAAGCATTTCCTTTTTAACAAAGAAAACAACCAAGAACCCTCTTATTTCCTTTGAAAGACTATGCCCAAGTGTGTGATGGTCATTGTTCCATCAGGTCCATACCTACATGTAGAGTATTTTGCTCTTCTCAAGGAATTGTCACCATAGTCTATGAAGTGCTTGCAAACAGGGTAGGGAATTGCATTAAACATTATGGGATAGTTAGGCTCAAAGAACATTGGCTATAGATCAAACTATTCTTGGTGACTGCCTTCCATTGCCTCATCTTCCATCAGGCTTCCACTATGTATGATGGTCTAGCTAACCAGCCTCTTTGCTGCTTCTGGTACTTGCTGAACTCCCTCTCCATCAGGCCCTTTACATAAAACCATGGTGTTTACTTGGAAGCTCCCTCACTCCCATCCTTACACAACTGATTGCGCTTGTCTCTCATTTCACATCAGTTTTTCTTCCCCAGCAAGGTCAGAATCCATCACTGCAGTGCTCAGGACCTCAAGAATTTCTATTTCTAGTGTACATCATGGCCACACTTTCACTTATTTCTGCATTATTTTTATCCACCACTAGATTGTAAGTTCCATATTTTGTTTTTTTCCCATACAAATGTATACTCAACTTCTACATAGCCCTTGGCTTTAATGAACAAAGGAATGAACAAAAGATCTGAAGTACAACTTCAGTGAACACAAAGTTCAGAAGTATGTGAAAGGAAACCCTGGTTCAGACAGTGGCAGGAAAGCCAACAAGGTAAAGGACTTAGTGCATAGTCAGAATGAGCATTCAGTGACTACCATGGGCCATGGTCACATACTATAGGCAGAAGTTTCTCTCCTGCCTGCCAGTTCCCAAACAACTGGCAGCCACTTCCTAAGTAATTAATCCAGAGGCTTAATATTACTTATAAATGCTCAGCTGGTAGCTCAGGCTTATTACTGATCAGCTCTTACACTTAGATTAACCCATAATTCTTATCTATGTTTAGTAACAAAGCTTGGTACCTTTTCTCAGAGTGGCATTCTCATCTTGCTTCTTTTGTGTCTGACTCTGCCCTTATTCTTTTCAGAATTCTCCTAGTCTGGTCACCTCATCTATACTTCCAGCCTGGCTACTGGCCAATCAGCATTTTACTAAACCAATTCAAGTGACAAATCTTTACAGTGTACAAGAGCATTATTCCACAGCACCCAGACACTGGTACACAGTCAAAATGAACTTTCAGTGACTGCCGTGGGCCATGGTCACATACGTTGCTGTTACTTCTATTAGCTTCAGGTCAGCCTCATCCTGTCTGGACTGATACTTCTCTGGCAGTTGACAGAAACAATGTGTTGGATCACCAGATCAAGATTCAGAAAGACACCAGGCCAGTTTCTACAAATGTTGTTGAATACTTCTTACTTATCCTATGTTCTAACTTTTAGAGAGAGTCCAGAGGTTCCTCCTCTCTTTCAGGATAACCAGAAGAGAAAGAACTTGTCTTAGTGTAAGGAAGAAACGAAGCAACCCAAGCTGGGGCTGGGCTGAGCTGGCATCCTTTCTCTACTCCTTGATTTGAACACTGCCTTCTAATTCATCGTTGTTTCTTCCCTACTGAGTAGGCCATCAGGTGGGACTGTCTGGAGGAGTTCCTGAAAGTTCTACAGAACCATTCTCATCCAGGGCTGTCACTGTAAGGTTTGGTAACTTATACTTTACTTTGGATTAGAAATAGACCTTTTGCTTGGCACTTTCTCAGGGCATCTTGGTGGGGAGAGCACCTAGCAGAAAATACAGCCGTGTGTCAGCAGACGAGGCACAGTGCTAGACTCTGGACTATTACAATGAGTCAGATAGGGTTCCTGGCCACACAGATCTTAAACCTCACCATGTAGTTAGCCAGATGACTTTGTTAAGATCAAACAATCATGGGAAAAAAAGTAAGATGAAAGAGTCCTGACTGTAATATTAAGAAACAAAAACAAAATCAAGAGCATTATAATATACTATTAACTTGAAGTGGAAATCTAGTGTGATGTGGCAACTTGGAAAGTCTGTGTATTATCAGCCTATGTTGATGGAAATAGGTATGCTATGTGGTTCAAACAAGTTAATAGTCTGGTTATAGTTAGGGCTGGTCAGTCTGCAGCTAGAGTGTTGTGCTTTCTTCTGGACACCACATTTGCCACATTTTAAAGGAACAAATTAGAGGGTTGGTCAGGATAGCAAAGGGTCTGGAAATCATCATACAGGGGACTGAAGGACCTGGTGATGTTTAGTCTAGGAAATAAAGACTTAGATGGGAGATGTATACCTATTTTCAAAGGTTTGTTATATTGATAAGAGCGTGAGTCAACTCCTGCACTGTCCAGAGAGTACTCCTGGGACAGCAGTGAATGAATGGATGGAGAGGATCTTTAGTTCAAAATGAGCAGAAACTTTGCTCAGCACTTCATAGTCTTTCATCCCTTTTGCCTCCTCTCCCAGGGGCAAGAACTTTGAAGATTTCTTTTTCTTTCCTAGTAACCTCATACCTCTGCCCCCTCCATGCCGCTGTAACAGAACCAAACTGTAGAGTCTCCTTCTATGTCCATGACAGGCAACATTGACAAAGAGCACTAGGACGAACACTTTACAGAAGTGACACTTTAACTGTTAATCAAAGCCTCCTCCGACACTACAGGTGAAGAAACAAAACTTAGATAACCAAGCAGAGGTGTCTGGACTGGTCTTCTGGATTCTGCTTCTATACTCTATTGTCCTGATCTCTCTGCCTCATTTGCCCCTCCATCACTAAAATACTTATCCCTTGAGGGGGAAAAACAAATAACATATGGATTGGTGGTCTGAAAGAGTAGTGTATTTTCCTAGTAAATGAGGGAGGAGGAAGCCAGCATGTGGGTTACTGGGTATGTTGAAGACAGTGGGTTAAGTGTATCCCTAGGACCTAGTACCACTTGCCATGGTGCATAGTGAACTGTGCAGAGTGTCTTGGTGAAAAGAAAGCAATGGCCAGCTTCATCCCACAGTCCCTATGGATGGTAGGTCGTTTTTGGTGTTGTTTTTAACTTTCTTATTTCACTGGGGTCTGGTTATTCTGCTTTAATCATGTCTTTATTGCTTTCAGTAGGACTAAGCCTTACACAATGAATAAAATAACTGAAAACTTCTTCCACTTGAAAAAAAAAAGAAACAAAAAAAGTTTTGTGACTCACCCCATATAAACCACAACCCAATAAAGCCACGATTAAAGTGGATGTCGACTAAATCTCTCAATGAATGGGGTTTCGCTTTCTGTTTTCACGAGTCATCCGAGTCCTTTGATGTATGTTGGGCCCTCTTGCTCAGGGCTCTCAGTTCTTTCATCACTCTTTCCTTCCACAGACCTCAGGCCTGCGATTGCTCAGCACAACCCTGGCTAACAGGAGGTGGAGGGAAGGCTTCCTGGAGCACGTGGAACAAAGTCAGGAAAATGACCCAAGTGAAAGTAAGCCCAGAAGAAGATTATCGGCAAGCTCGTGGCTTTTCCAGCTAGACTGCTTGCCTGTGTTGGCTCCAAGACTGCTGGAGTAAGTGATCGAAGGCCACTGGGAAGGACTTTTACCCACATTTTTGTCTTCTGGCTCTTGCTCTAGGTAGAACCACTTTGTGAAATTTAAAACAACAGCAGCAACAACAACAGTGAAACGCCAGTCTCTGAAACAACATATTTTCCCAGAAATGAGGCTTATGGTCCATGGCACCATTCACCTGCATGTAAACCAGAGTTAATACATGACTTCTGGCACACACAGGCATGTTTACGTTGATTCTAATGCTATGAGAAACTATTAATGTGGAGTACTCACTGGCCATCTGGTCTGATAAACTTTGGGTGGTTTGAATTCTTTGCAATAACTCTTCAGCAAATCTCCTCTTAGGGCAGTCATAAGGCTCATTTTTATTGTGTCCATGATCTCTTACCCAAAATAGTGATATTTTTATGTACTGGATCAAAGGAAGATTGTGATTATAGCAGGGACTATTATGAAACCAGAAAGGAGCCAACTAAAGAGAGAAGGGATAGAGTGGGTTATTTTTAAATGGCATGCTTCAAACATGACTGACTGTAAATAAACTGTATATTGCCCTTTGAGGGTAAGAGCCTGAAGTGGAAACACCACATATGGCCATCAGGAGGTCTGGTGTGGGACTTACGAATGTTCCAAGGGACTCTAGATATGGTCTGGCTATGGACTTCTTCGGCTTCAAGCCTCAGAAGACAGGCTTTTTCAGAGCACTGGAAACTACTTGTTTCATACATTGAAATGTGGCACATTTCATTTTTGCAGCTATTACTGGTGTCTGTAGAAAGAGGTGTGCAACCTGTCCTGGGTTCAGTGCAAACAACCCCTCTGTGAAGCTGTAGGATGGTCCAAAGTTCATCTGAAAAGGGTGGCATTTCATCTGGTTATCTAGAAGATAAATTGAAGAGAGGGACTTGTTCAGAATCATATAAAGATGGAGAGCTACACAATGTTTCCATGGTGATCTTCTGTTTGTGACCAAGTCTTTTGTTCCCTCCAAGTAGGACCATGCTTGGTGCTGTGCGGCAGGTTGCTTCTCCTGACTCACGCTGTTTCCTATAACCTGAGTCTACCTCCAGTTTCCATTTGCTATGAGTTCCTGCTTTGGGGGAACGTGGCTGTCACTCTCACCACCACATTCTTCCTGGTGTGCTATTGGTCAGATGGGCCCCGTTCTGATGCCTGCCTTTCCAGGAAGGACAGCAGAGCTGACCTTGGAGGACATGGGCCAGGAGATTTAAGATTAGATTTCCAGGACTGCTACTGAAGTCCAACCTAGACTCTTAATAACAAGGAAAATGAACCTCACCAAAGTTCCTGGGTGAGAATTGAGGACCAGCCCACTGAGAGACCAGGTAGGGTCCCAGGCCTGGCTGTTCAAAGTGTGGGCCCAAGAGCAACACCATTGGCATCACTGGGAGTGGTGTTTAGAATATAGACACTCAGCTCCCAGTCCCCACTTGACACGTTAGATCTCTGGGTGCTTTAGGTGAACTTAAAATCTCGAGAAGTACATCTCAGAGAACCTGAGGCAAGGTCAAAGTCAGGGTTGGTTGAGGGATTGGATCTCAGTAGGGTTGAGAATGAGAGCAGGTCAGAAGGAAGCAGGGAGAGACATGGGAGGGGGCAGGGGCGATGACTGCCAACACCAGGATGTTTGAAGCTGTCTTCACAAGCTGTGGGTATGGGGTTATGTAGTATGCAGATATAGCTAGACTCTAAAGAGGGTCTGAATCCTCCAGTCAGCTTCTGAGACTGTAAAAGACAGAGACCCATCTTACTCTTTCATCTGCTCCAGACCTGCCATGACATCCCATAGCTCCAAGACATTCTTTGTTGAACTGACTAGCGTCCCCCAGGAACCTCGTCATCTATCTTGAGTTTATTGTCATAGAGAGTCACTCACCTTTGATTCTGTATCTCCCTCAGGAATCTCCTGGGGAAATAACAATGCTTGGGTGTTTTCGCTAGCACAAGTCAAAGCCAAACAAAATGCCCTACCGGGTCACAGAAGATCTAGCATCACATCCCCTGAGAGTTCAGGCAGTGCTCCAAAAGAACTCATGAGAGTTTATCTGCTAATGTGCAATTTGTGCAAAAAAGCCAATGAGCCTGCTGGCTCCCATGATGGCTGTCTGAAAAGCTAGTGCCCAGATGCCAAATTCAGAGGTGTGCTTTGTATTTGGAGAGACAGAATGGCCAGCCACCTCCGGGCCTCAGGAGCGGGCTCCATGCACAGCATCCTCCAACTGGCAAGAGTTAACGCTAAGGTGCAGCTGCAGGAATGCGAAGCTGGAGCGCTAGCTCGGGGAATTGCTATTGCAATCAGAGGACAGCCCAAGTCAGAGTTCCAAAGCCCTTTGAAGGGATGCCAGCTCGGACACATGTTTCCAATTATCATATGCAATCTCGAGGCAGTGTGCAAGCTGCACTTTCATTATGTCAAAGTGAAAGGAAGGGCGAGGGTGAGATAAAGCGGGGAGAGGCCGCCAGGCTGGAGACGGAGCTTTGCTGTGGCACCGAATGGTAGCCGGGCGCAGAGTGCGCCTCCAACATAAGTCCGTCCGGGAGCCCGAGGTGTGTGGCACCCACTCTGAGAGCCTTTGTTTTCTTTTTTCCTTCTGAGGATGGAGGCGATCCAGCCGACACAGCCACAGGGGCCATGTCTCTAGGAAACCTGACCATCTCTTTGGTATTGGGTCTGACCACAGATAAGATTCTGTGGAAATCTCACAGGGACATCCACTGTGTCCAGCCACAGGGTTTCAGGTTATTTCTTAAATTTCTCCGAGGTTCGTATTTCCACCAGGAGTTGGTTCCTTTGCTCGATGTAACTCAGGAGGCAAGAGAATAGACAGCTCCTTCTCCTCTCCAGGGCTGGCCGTTCCTGGGCTGAGTTTTGCCTCTTTCTCGTTCTGAACCAAGTCCTTGCCCAGGAGACCATTGCCCTCAAGTTTGTTTTCCAAACACAGACCTAGAGATTTTCCTCAGAGAAGTCTCCCAGGCATACCCCTTCCACACCATTGCCTCTTAGGACGTGCTCATCATTTGGAATGGCTTTTTGACTGGTCCATGTGTTACTCTGTTTTTAAGTAAGTTTGTAGAGGCATGGGGGGCTAGAATGTACACTTTCTGGCTTCTTAACTCTCAAAAGTTATTTACGCATGCATGCATGCATACTCACATATTTACAAATACATTTTGTGTATAGCTGTGTCTTTATATGTTATTATATTTACATATGTACACATATGCACCTGTAGCTGTGCGTTTTTACCTGTTTTGTACACAATAATTGGTGCTGGACTATGTGTTTTATAAGACAACACAGAGTTTCCATTACCACCCTCATTTCGCATGTAAGAGAAGTGACATTTAGAGCAAGGAGGAGCTTGCCAGTGCCATTCAATCAAGCTAATGGTAAAGCCAGGCTTGGACTCTGACAGTCTGGTCACAGTCCTCATAACATCTCCCTCTGAAAGCCACTCAGCTGTCTCCCATGCTGTGTACCCAGGAAATGTCACTCGAACTATTATTCCATATTTTGCTGACATAGGGGGCGTGTAGGGAAGAGGAGACCCTGTAGGATTGGCAGCTGTGAAGAAAAAGACAAGAACTAAGTCATGCCTTACCTGCCTTGCAACACTGCTTATGCAGACACTTGCCTGCTGCCTGCAAGATTGGCTCCTGGTGTGGAAGAGAGGCAGCTGGAACACACCCCTAACACCAGGAAGAAGGCCTGGATTAGAGGAGTCTCCTCAGGTCACTGCTGTGGTTAAGTCTACCCAACTTTGGCCCCTGAGCCCTCCCTCCCCCTGCAGCCTCTTCCGCAAGCCCAGAAGAACTTTGGGGAGATCAGAGATTTTTATTTGGCAATCCAAGTGAAATGCAGCAAAACACACTCTGTATGCTTGACATGTGGAAACTCTAGGAGCCAGTGGTTGACAAATGTGCCAGCCTTGACGAGTAAACATCCCAGAGCAGGCAGACCTGGATGCAAGCCCTCCTGGCTTCATCAGGTGGTTATTTTAGCTTCAGAGCCTGAAGGCTAGCTCCTAGCTAATCTGTACAAGGTGTTCAGTCCTGTGCCTGGTACACAGTGAGCAAGCTCTCAGTAGGTGCTAAGAGGCACTATTAGTACCACTCACTATTACTAGTTGGAAGGAACCAACCATATAGTTGTAACACTGGTAGCTGATGAACTTACCTGCCTCATGGAAAACCATTCCACCATATTCTAAGGGCCTTCTAGTGTTCAGATGACTCTAGTTTTCAAAACTAGAATTTGCTACACATTTCTTAAATGCTAGTTCTTAACATGCATATAGGTACATACACACAGCATATATATAATCTTAGTTATTTCTAGACTTTCTGAGAACTTAACACACAGACTCTGGAACTTCTGGAGCCTACATGATCTCCATGAACCCAGATTCAGGTAGGATCTGCTGAGGGAACTGCTGTTCTGCTCCTATCCTTCTGCGCCCAGCTGTACACATCTGTATGCCATGACGCCCACCGAGAAGAGGGCATCTCTCCCCATCTGTGCACCCTCCAGTAAACAAACATCCAGTGAGCCCTGGCATAGTTCTTCCTCTCCTAAGTCAGCACAGGGTTGCTCACACCTGCGGCTTCTGACCCTTGCCTGGGACTTAACTGGTTTCATGGCTTTGCTTCATGCTCGCAGCCCTGCCATTATTTTCATTTCATAGCTGCTCGGCTTAAGAGGTGCTGTGCCTTGCCAGCCTTACAGATAGGACTGAGGGAGCCAGCTCTTGAACTCAGCTCTGCTGCCATCACCCCAGAACTTGTCCCATGACAGGGGGCTGCTTCCTCTCCACCATGGGCAGCTGATGACTTTGACTCTGTGTGGCCCAGTGCCTCCCACTGTTCTGTTCCTACCTTTGGCAGGAAGACTATGAGGTCAATGCTGAGGTAGGCCTATGCGTTCCAGATAACCCGTGCTTCCCCTTGGTTCTGCTTTTCTTGTCTATTTCTTTCTCCTCTCCCCAGAGTCAGGCCAGGCATCACAGATGTGGCAGAACCTGCCCTCTGTCCTCTACTGCAGGTCTGAGGCAGGACTTCCTCCACAGTGCTTAAAATTTTGAGTGCACTCCTGTGGTCCACAGGAACAAACTTAGCCATTTGGAGGTGCTGGAAATCTGTGACTATCTCTGCCTTCTGTTAGGAGTGCAACCACCTTTGGAAGAGGCTGGGGGTCGGGGAGAAGTCCAAGGGACAAACTGGGACTCTAAGCAGTATCCGACCACCCGGTGCTGTCTGTCTGCTCCTGGAACCAGGCGAGGCGTCGAAAAAGGATCCTGGAGAGAGGCTAGGCTGGAACACAGTAGGAACGGTGGGTTTGTGCTAGTTTTCTGTGGCAGGTTAGAGGATGCCTTCAGATGGAAGAAGCTGGCCAAGAGAAGAAGGAAACCAAGGTAGAAAAGCCACAGGAAGGAATGGAGGGGAGAGCGTGGGATGGGCCACTGCTTCTCTAGGAACACAACAGGAGATTTGGAGCTGCCTTTTCCTCATGCTCAAGTGGTTAGGACCCTGACCATGCAGTGACCTTTCGAGGAAAGCCAAAATAGACTGCTGGAACTCCACAAAGGAGAAGTGTTCAAGCTGTGGCAAGGCCCAGGCCTGGGTTGGGTTTGCCCTGTTTGCCCCGTTCAGCCAAACTGACAGCCCCTTAGGCTGTGTGAAAACACTGCTTCCACATCAGGACTCTAGTGTTTACCTCAAGCACAGTCTGCCTTGAGGGGAACAGTAGTGCTGTAGGGGCAGGAGGCCAATGTCTACCAATAACTGTAGAACTTCTTTCGTGGAAATGAGGTGCCATCAACCCATTTTCATTACAGATTCAGATGCCAAGTTAGCTCTGTAAGCAGGCCAGGGGAGCCAGTGGCATTCTTCAGATACCCCAGAGAATCTGTCAGCACTGGGCACAGATCTCTAGGGGTGGCTCTGCTGGTGTAGCCACTCAGAGGCACGGCTGCTCTGCCTAGAAGCTTCCAGAATGTTTCCTCATCATCACTCTCCTCATGTCCAGGACTTAGCAGGTCTGCCTGGCCCTAAGAGAAAGGCCTTTATAATCTCTCTGTTCATGAGAGGGTCCTGGAACTTCTGAGGCCATGGAACTGGAACCCTGCAAAACCCACAGACACAGGCCAGTGGGAGGGCTCCCTTTATCTGACAGAGCATCTCAGCACGGAATGTTCTGGTTAGTGTTTCTTGACCATAAATCCTTATTCCAATTGCAGTAGCTGTGATAGGAAAAAAATCTAGCATATTTCATCCTACTTTTACCCTAATCAAATGGTTCTCACTCCAAAGCTCTCTGAGTTTCCAATGCGCCCTAGTTGAATGAGGGTGGGGGTGGGGCAGGGCAGTGACAGTTGTGGAGGGAATGAATGTAACCAGTTCCCTTTTCAGCCAATGGACACTTTGGGATATATGTATATTATATTAAATCAGAGTAGGTGTTGTCACCCTTGGAGGAGAGGTATGGTTAAAAATCTCTGTGTGGTGTTTCCTATTCTAGGGACAGAACTGTGGCTTGAGGTGAACAACAACAACAACAATAAAAAAACAAGCCGAAGGAGAAGGTGACGACTTAGAGCTAGGTCACACCCTGCCCCACGGAGGATTCTGCAGCCTCTCTGTTACCTTTACTGCTCTTGAGACAGTGGTCACGAGCACATTAAAAAAAAAAATTACCCCTTCCCAAAAACTATCCAGGGCACTGGCTGTCTTGGAGGCAAGGGCTTTGGTAGAGGATAGACAGCACACACAGACACACAGACACAGACACACACACACACACAGACACACACACACACACACACACAGAGACACACACATACACACACACACACCCCAAATCCATTGCATCTCTTTTTGTCTTTCTGTTTCCTTTCCTGTTGGGAGGAGCAGAAAGCAGCTGTGCCCACCTGACTTGACCTCTCTCCCCTCCATCTTCCTGGACTTTTTGGTCTTACTACATTTATCTTTATCTGTTCTATCCAAACTCTCATCTCTACAGGTCTTGTGGTCCCAGCTAGCTCTGGTCACTTGTGGAAAACATCTCAGTAAGAATAAAAATTTTTTGAAAGTTCATTTCTGACTGGTCTCTGGCTTTCTAGTTGGAAGCAGATGCCGGGGTGCTTGGGTCACTGACAGTTGCTGCTGGAGCTGTTCGTGGGGATGAGAAGTTTGGAAGCCCTACTGTTTTCTTGGGGTAGGGATGTCTTTCTGCAGGGAGCCACAGGGGAAGAGCGGAGAAACAGCCACCATGCTATGGTAATCTTAACATGAAATCAGATCTGCCAAGTCAGGCCTCAGGAGATGATTTTGTTACGGCTCCTTCAGACTGCCTACCTGACAGAAAGCAGCCAGAAGGCAGCCAGAAGGCCTTCCGAGAAGCCTCCACTTACCCCCACAGGGAGTTCCCAGTAGCCTCCAAAAACTAGCCTGGGTCTCTGAGAGGTGAGAGGCCGCCTGTGCACATAGCAACCTGCTTTCTTACCAGTCTCAAATACCCTCCCTCCTCAAGTGAGGCAATCAAGGTTCGTGGATCCATGAGCAGATAATCCAAGGATTTGGTAGACTTGGCTCTGGAATGTAGAGTAGAGCCTGCAGGCTGACTCCCCTTACTAATCATGTCTGAAACCAGTTAGCCTGCCCTAGAGCAGCGCTGGCTGGGAATGAGGGTTACAAATGGGCTTTGGAGCCAGTAGAGGCTGGGGACAGATCATTCTGCACTCTCCTGAAACTTGTGGGTCTTCTTACTGAGAAAAAGGACTCAAGTGCGGGTACACAGGATGCTTTGAAAATTTAATAAATAATGACTTTTAAAATTGTATAAACGATAAATTACCATGCAGTCCTTATAATTTAAAATAATTTACAGGCTGAGGTAGGGAGGGGCCCAGGAGGGTGTGGAGGGGGCAGGTGGGGAAGGGGGCTGCCGGCAGGTCAGCCTCTTCTTGCAGCCTTCCTGCTGAGCACACACACACAGGCTGTGTCTATCCGGATGAACCTCCAGGCAGCCTGCTTGTCGTCTGTCGTCAAGGCCTTGACAAAGGTGTGGGTTGTGGTGCAGTATGAGTTCCAGTGCTTGGAGTCAATACCCCGGCATCCACTCTCAACGGGGTTGGGGGCTCGGCACTTGGTCTCAAAAAAGTACTGTTTGAATACACTGTTGTTAATGTTCACCTCGCCCAACACCGTCACCTCCTTGCCCTTGATGTCCGTGGCTGTGGTCTTATCCCCAACCCACACACTGACACTGTCACACACTGAGAACTCCCCCATGTGGAAGACGGGGTGGGTGGATGAGCGCTTGCTCCTGTGAGTCCTGTTGAAGGAGATTGTACCATGGGCCTGGAAGTCCAGATCCAGAGTGTCCGAAGAGGTGGGTGGGGGCTGGGTGCTAAACAGCACACGGGGTGAGCGGAGCCTCCGCTTCTTAAACAGTCTGGGGTCCACAGTGATGTTGCGGGTCTGCCCTGCCACGCGGGCGGCTATTGGTGCAGCCGGGGCGCTGCGGGCTCTGCGGAGGGCTGTGTCAAGGGAATGCTGAAGTTTAGTCCAGTGGGCTTGGGGGACGGAGTCTCCTTCTGGGACATTGCTATCTGTGTATGGTTCTGCCTGTACGCCGATCAAAAAAGCTGTGATCAGAGTGTAGAACAACATGGACATTACGCTTTGCACCTGGAATGACAAAGACAGATAGGTTACTCAGGGGAGCGGCGCTAAGCATTGTCGGAGTCCGGCTCCCTCACAGGGGCCCTCCCGAGAGGATGCCAGGAGGCTGCACTGGTGGGCTACGGGTGAGGAGATCCTGGACACATAAGCACGGCACTTAGGAGAGTGAGGTGTGCTGGCAGCAATCACACTGGCATGGCTGGCAATAACTAGAGTAGCCTGCGTGGTGGTTCTGTTCTGGGAAGCAACAGGACCCTTGAAATCCTGCCTAGGAAGTTGGGGTCTCCCTCACAGAGTTCTTTGGGCTCTCTGACTGCCAGCTTGGAGGGTGGTGGTGCCTGCACCCTGAATGGCATTCCCTTGGGAAGGTTCTGGAAGCGCTGCAGGGCACATGTCCCCAAGCCCCGTCACCAAATTTGTTCCTTCACACAGCAGCTCTGAGCCTGGAGACTAGGAGTTCTTCCACAAAGCACCACACTTCACTGAAGTCTCTGAGGGTTAGGGTGGTTAGGAGCTGCCATCTTTCTTTCACATATAAGGAAGCCATCCATCCACAGGGAATCATGCCAGAAGCTAGACCAGAGGGCAGCTCCAAAACATCCCTTACTTACCAAGCCAGTCTGTGTTTCCTCCCTCCTCCCTCCTTTATCTCTTCCATTTTTTAAGCATTTCCTTTCTTTTTTTTGCTTGCTTGTAGGTGAGCAGCAGAGACGGAGCACCAGGCTCCCTCGGGCTCCCCCTGAGCAGCACCAGAGTCAGCTCTGCTCTGGGGACCATTGTCTTCCCATACCGACACCAATTCACATCTGTAGAGGTGGCTCAAAGGCCATCTCCCAGGTGAAGCTCCTCCAGCTCTCGGTCGGCTCGGGGCTCTCCTGTACAGTGTTTCCTGTTCCCTCATCTTCCTGCACTGATGGATCATTTTGCTTCCTCCTCCTCCTCCTCTATAGTTTCAGTCTAGTTTGTATATTTCCTACCCCTTGATGCTTTCTCTGATGACTCTAGCATAAATGTTCCCTCTGTTTGTCTGTCTGTCCGTCTGTCTCTCTATGTGGGTATGTGTGTGTCTGCATGTGTCTGCATGCATGTATGTGTGTGTATTCTTTCCTGCTAAATCTACATAATGAACAAAGAGCCTTAGGATTGAGAAAACCTTGGACATCCAGCCCAAATACTTGTTAGCAGAAAAAAAGCCATTTAATCTACTGCAGCTTGGTTTTCTTGTGGGCAGTAAACCCTCTTCTCCAGGGTGAATATTTGGATTACGTGTGTGTTGATTCTGAGTTATTGTATCTCTCTTAAGACAAGGACTTTCTCTTTTTTAGCTCTGCTGCTGCTCTTCTCTCTCAGAGCACCTTCCATGCCCGGGCTTTCATAGAACAGTGTTCTCTCTCTCAGACTTCTCTAAAGCGTGTATCTGGGCTTGTCCACTTCCGGCTGTGTGGTCTTGGAGGACAGAGCCATGTCCAACCCACTTGGGTGGAAGGTCCTCCATCACTAGGTAAACATCTTTCTTGTCTTTCATAGCAGACTGTATTACCTTTACCTGGTGATGTGGGTATTCATTCACACATCTGTCTCCCTCCCTGGTGGTGCTTTAGAAGTCATGTGACTTCCATTTCAGTCACTGCATGGACATGCACAACGTCTGGGATGTTACAGTTTCTCAAGAAATGTGAGAATAATGAGGGAAATATTGAGTGGAGGCATCAGAGAAGGAAGCCCAGCCTTTTGTTCGCTTTCCACTATAGACATGGGTCCTTTTGACTGTGCCCAAGGCTACACGCTGCCTTCCAATCAGCATCCAGCCAGTGAATTCCATACAGTGCTGTTCTTTTTGGTGGGACCCAAGAAGGAAACAACCGCATTCTTTTCTCTCGGCTTCCTTTGAAGAGCGTTTCGTCGCTCTACTTCTCCAGCCGTTCGTGCAGAGGATGAGGCACTCTCTACCTGAGCTTTTGATTCCCCTACCAGATCTGATGGCTAAAGGTCTTGCTGATGATTGTCTTGCCAGCCCTGACAAGACTGATGGTTCTTTTGGCAGCTCATCCAGCCTTTTACGTTTGTTCCTCTTCCTGTTTCGCTCCTTTCTTCGCGGTACACATTATCTTTCATCAGGTGAATTAAGGCAGAAGACACAGAACTGAAACCCAGACTTTTATACCCAAATTGGTAACACCTGTTAGAACTGGATCGGGAACTGAAGAAAAGTTGACTGGAGTTTAGGGTTTCAATAGAAATAAAGTCAGACTTGCTCTGTGGTTTCCATGGTCTCCTTCCACAGGCTTTGTTGGGGAAGCTCACCATCTCCTGAGGAGACTGCTGATGCCCCATAGCTACATCCCTAGCCAAGCTGTCCCCCGGAGCACTCTCTGGACCCTCCACTTGCCGACAGTACCTCTCCATGGATGTTGGCAATCTCAGTGCAAGACATCACTGAACAAAATCTTCATGCTCAGCCCCACCATCATCCCGTCTTTGTCTTCTGTATTGGAAGCAGCCGCCCAATTGTGGCCCACTTGGTGCCTTCCAAATTAGTTCCACAGTCACCGTCTCTACTGCTCCTGGTTCCCGCTCTCCTAAATGGCATCTTCACATTTTGCTTTTCTATGACTAGGGCCATTATGCCTTCCTTTGCCAGCTGCAAACCTCAGCTTGCCCTGGACTCTGTTCCCAGCCCTTCACCTAGTCTTCGGAGTAATCTCTGAGTTCTGTGGGAGCAGCAGTCCTCGAAGCTGTAACTTCCTTTCCCGTCTCACTCCTGTGTCCCTGGTTTGGGTCATGGGGCCTCCTACCTGATGCTCTGGACCTTCATCTCTCTTATTCCAGTTCCCGGACTTCCCCATTCAGGTTCTTAATGCATTGCTATGGCCCCGGGGCCTTGGTCAAAGGAGCCAGTGGGGAACCCTAGTTTATGGATCTGGAATGGATAGCTCAGCCAGGCAGCAGCCCCACCTCCTCCAATGACCTCACTTCCTTCATTCCAGGCACAAGAGCTCCTGCCTGCCCTGTGCTTAGCCCTCCTTGCCCTGGCTTTGGGATCTTCCCTCCAGCTCCCCCTGCACCCCCTCGCCCCTTTATGCTCTCCCTATCTCCTGTCAGAATCCATCCTGATGTCTCCCAATACACCAACTTCAATGGCATCGCTCCGAAAGCACCCGACTCTAGGCAGAAAACCCCTCCCTGCTACACCTGTCTTGTGGCAGGTGTGTTCTCTTATGCTCTCTGACGGAGGGAGAGCTCCCATAGACAGAAAACTGTCTGCTTGTTGCTGTTGCCTGTGGCACCTCCACCTCCAGAAACCACTGTGTGTGGGGATGCCTCTTTCCTTCTGAGTTCCTTGACTTCCCCACCTGAGTGTGGACGTTTAAGGTGTCTCTAAACTCTGACTTTGATATTTTAAGGAATTGTTAAGTCTTCTACTCTGTATAGCACTTGCTCATTCCACAGAACAACTCCACAATGTTCTAAAAGTCTAATGCTATCTGAGCATTTGCTGTTGGGTCAACCCACGGTCCCCACAGTCATTCAATGGCAATAGAGATTTGCATCATGGACGGACAGTTCATTAAGAGTTGAAAATGTCTCAAACAGATCTCTTCAGTTTTTGATTAAAATCTAATGGGGGGGGGAACCATATTGTTTACTCATAATGTTGTGTTCCTATAATCTTTAAAAATTATTAGAAAAGTTTTATAGTCATCAGCAAACAGAGAAAAAGAGAGACACGATCCACACTGTTTCCCATTCCAGTGACACAAGGCTTGGCATAGGAAAGAGCATCCTCTCCTCGGATGAAGCGAGCCAGGGAGAGTTGATTTGTTTATATTCCACTTTTAAAGCCTGTGTCCTGAGCAGGTAACAGCCTTCCATGTAGCTTCACAGCATGTGTCTAAGTGGGACATTTAGCTGGGGAGAGCAGCTAGGGCTCACGTGAAGGGACATGTCCATTTCAGGTGTGAATCTTCATTTTGTTATGCTCCTATCTATAAGGGAAGGTAAGTGCCTGGGAAAGAGGAGACTGTCCTCAGGGTGGCTTTGATGCAGCCTCCACCAGGACCCTCTCCCTGGCTTGCAGAATTTTCTATGGATTACCAGCATTCACCTCTATAGTAGGAGATGTTTCTATACCGGGTAAATAATCTTTACACATGTCTGGCCCTACTTGACGAGCTGATAAAGCTGCCAGACAGAGCTTAACAGTTGATCCTAACTAGTCCTTGTCTCCAGTTGCCAGGAGGCCTACCAGCCAGGCCTGCAGAGGCATGTTATAGAAGGGAGCAAGGTAAATCTGTCTTAGAGAGAGGCGTCAAGAGCTATTCACAGTTCCTGGGCTAGAGATCAGATCTGTGAACCCAGGTCACCAATTGTTGGCCAGAGAGGAAATTCTTGTGACCAGAGAAATCCAGCCTCCTCCATCTCACTGGCTACCATCTGACAGGGGGTCAAGGGGTCACTTCTTGCTTTATACTTGGCCTCCACCCTAAATGTAAATTGGCTGCTGTATTCCATTTTAAAACTTAGGGACTCCCAGCTGTTGGGGCCTGCATGGGGTATAAGAATTCTGTGGCTCCTTAAGACCCGAGGGAGGGATCTCTGAGGTGTCCTGGGATGAACACAGATGAGCAGTAACAGAACAGAGTCCAGCACCTCGGCTGGCATGGCCCACACAGCACTCATGAGGAGGAAGCACAGCTCTGAAGTGACATCAGAGACTGAATCCCAGGCTATCAAGCTTCCAGGCATCAGATGCACCTGGAGGTCTGTTAAGCTGGGTAGCTTTTTCTACTTGTAGAACTGTTGATTCTCTAGGCTTAGGATTCTCTAGGCTTAGGGGTGGAAGAAACATGTCAGGCAAGTGACAGATGACACTAATGTTGCTGATCTGGGGGACACGTTTTGAGTTACGAGACTAAAGGCTGAATGTTTGGGGTAATGTGGCTAGTATGTGTCAGGATCACCCTGCTGCTCAGCCTCTGCATCTTTTTGAGAAGGGAGGCCTGAGGCAGCCTGCACTCTGTGATTGACAGTACATCCTGAGACGCACATACTCTCTCCAGCATCCAAAGGAAATTCTCAGATTATGAGTTCTGCCTCCAAGGTACCACAAATATGGACACAAGGGAACACACTGATGTTTGACTGCTTTCATGTCTGACATCTCAGGTTTCCGAGTGTCATGCAGCTATCTCTGATCCTGATTCAAGTATGTCTTTATCAAAAAGTGCATAAGATGGCCAAGATGGTGACATGTGGCCAGAGAGCTCTAGAAGGTTCTATACCCTGTGATTAGCTGGCATTCTTCAGGACAGGTGTGTAAGCTATGGTCATGGGAAGAGAATGTGCTGGTCTGAGTTCCAGAGTCACATCTTACGTCTCAGCAGTCATCACAACCACCCAGGAGTGGGGCTGTGCTCATCCCATTTTATGACTGAGGGAACAGAAGACAGGAAGATTACATCACTTGGTCCTGGACACCTGGCAAAGTAGCACTTTAGAGCCAGGCCTGCCAGTGTCCAGATACAGAACTCTTCCCTACTCTTCCATTTAGGCACAAAGAGTGACCGTAGACTTTCTGTCTTACAAGGTCACCGGCTCAGACTGCTCTGGGGAAGTGTGTGGAGTGTCTGTCTGCTGTTGTCTATCTACTCAGGGGCTTGTGTTATGTGACTCTAAATGTGTCCCCAGAAGCCGCAGAGCAAGAGGACTTCTTTGAACAAGCCCCATTTACAGCAGTGCCACGAAGAGCCGTAGCCCTTACTGCCCCATCAGGTCTGACTCCCCTTCCACAACCTGCTCAGCCTTTCCAGCTCCCGGGGAGCTCCCAAGCCTCTCAGCCGCAGAGCTAGAAGCCCCAGGAAGGCAGCTGTCCCATAGGCACTTACCTCAGAGTGGCCAGGATAGAAAGCTGCGTCCTTGGCAAAGCCTTTATTGGGCCCAGACACTGAGGTGAG
>CABHPP010145981.1:85542-98131 GCA_902168425.1 Peromyscus attwateri | reverse complement strand
AGACAGACCTAAGAGAAAAGTTTAAATAAACTACAAATTCAATTTAGAAGTTGAGGGAGTAGCTAAGATAGAATAGTGATAGAGAAAGGAACCACAAATTCTTCTCTGAAAAGCCATAAACCCCTCCTACCAGTACACTAACTTAGGTCATGCTTACTAGCAAATGCTTCAAGCACGTTAAGAAATGAGAAGTGAACTGAAATGACATTTGAGCTGCAGCCCAAGGAATAGAACTTATGACTTGTTCCCAATTAAATAAATGATAGCCTAGAAAAACAAAACCACAAAATACTCTTTGAAGCAATAGAATAAAATCCAGCATCTCAGCAATATAATATTCATAATGGTTAGGTTATTATAAATTTTTCTAAAATAATGGGGGAAAAGTAACATCCCTACATGTGCCTAGATCCACTTTTTAGAATCATATCCTGAAAACATACAGATACTGAAATTTAGAGAAAAATAATAATATATTTGTGATAATGGCATAAAGGAAACTATGTTCACAATGATTGGAAATTGTAACTCTCAAAAGATATATAAGGAATTTGGGAGATGAAAAAAATAATCCATGAAAAGATTTTAAATCTTTTGGATAGAAGTAACAGCAAAGGGTAAATTACAAAAAAAAAAAATACTCAGTTCACTTGAAGAGAGATCCATTGCAGTCAGCACCAGATAGAAAAGTGTGCTCAGAAAAGAAATAACATATCCTAGGGAATATATTATGAAATGGTAGAATTCTCTAACATATACATGACTTGAGACTCAATGGGTAAAAGAGGGAACATTCTATTTGAAAAATAAGGACTGGTGAAAGTCATAAAGCTGTATACCCATGAAGGTATAAGAATAACAAGCATAAATATAAAATCCAGGGTTGGCAAGATGGCTAAGATGACATTTCTGATATTCTGAATCTCAGAGACCAAAGGAAAGCACTCAGGGAATATTTCTTGCCTACAGAGAGTTTTAGATTATTTTAGTGAAAAACTAGGTGTGAGCCAAGTGTAGTGGTGAACACCTGTAACTCCCATAATTCTGGAGGTTGAGACAGGAAAATCAGAAGTTTAAGACTAGCCTGGGCTATACACCAGGACCAGGTTCAATTTCTTTTCAATCCTTAAGCCATACTACAGTGTAAACTCAAATTAAGTATAGTATCTATAAAAGACAATGAAAACAGGCTTTGAAAAATAGTTACCTTTTCTAAAGAGGCAACCTCCCCTAAAAAAAAAAACAAAATCAACAAAGCCCACCATAGCAAGTAGCACCAACCCACAGGGAAAGAGGAAAATCTGATTTACAGAGGTGCTTCATCATAAAATTAAAAATCTCCCCAAATATATGTTTCATTAAAATTTAAAATCATACTCCAAGCAGAGGCAGGCAGATCTTTAAGAGTTCAAGGCCGGCCTGATCTACAGAGCAAGTTCCAGAATAGCCAGGGCTACACAGAGAAACACTGTCTCCAAAAACCAAAACCCGAAAAAAATCGTAAAAGGAAATTAGAAAATGTGGCACTCTTAAGGGGAAAAAAACAGATATTGACAACAGGAAGCCCAAGAATGGAATTACCGAAATTTTAAGCAATTACTTAAGTTATTTAAAGTGCTAAAGGAAATAGTAAACAAAGAACTAAAGGAGACAAGAAAAACAATGCTGCAACAAATACAGAATTAAAAGTTTAGAATTATAAAAACGAACCAAGAACAAACTTGGAAGTCAGAAAGTCCAATAACTGAAATAAAGAGTTCACTAGAGTTAATCTACAGCAGAATGTCAACAATTTGATCTAACTTTATATCTTAAGTAACTAGAGAATAAGAGCAATATTAGCCCAACTAGCAAAATAATAAACATAATTTATTGGCTGGTTTTGAGTCAACTTGACACATCTGGAGTCATTGGAAAGGAAGGACCTTCAATTGAAGAAAAGAAATGCCTACATGAGGTTCAGCTGTAAGGCATTTTCTCAGTTAGTGATCAATGGGGGAGGGCTCAGCCCATGGTGGGTGGTGCCATCTCTGGGCTGCTTATCCTGGGATCTATAAGAAAGCAGGCTGAGCAAGCCTGGGAAGCAAACCAATAAACAGCAACCCTCCATAGCCTCTGGGATCCTGCCCTGCTTGAGTTCCTGTCCTGATTTCCTTCAGCGATGGTCAGCAATGTGGGAGTGTAAACCTAATAAACCCTTCCTACTCAACTTGCTTTAGGTCATAGTGTATCATCACAGCAGTAGGAACCTCAACTAAGACAATAACATAAAATAAGAAAATGTACAATTAAGAAATCCAAGACTTCTTTGAAAATTTGACAGTTTTCATGAGAGAAACCACAGAAAGAAGAAAAAATAAGTGACACAAATGACTAAAATTAGGCACAAAACTTGGTATGTTTCTGTAAAATTGCAAGATTAACAAGTGGGGATGAAGAAATGGCTCAGGGGTCAGTACTTGACGTGTTCTCAGAGGAGCTCATTTCAGTTTTCAGCACTCATGTCACAGAACTCATCAAATACTGAAACTCACATTTCCGGAGGGTCTAATGGCTTCTTCTGGCCTTTGCCAACACACATATGCATGTGAGCACAAGCACACAATAAACAAACAAACAAATGAATGAATGAATGAATGAATGAATGAATGAATAAACATTTTAAAAGATTAGGAAGCAATACAATGAATAATCACCCTATGACAAGTTAAATAATCTAGATGAGGAAAGAAAATAAAACACTGAGAGAAAACTGGAAAAGAAGAAACAAAAATATTTATGATCTTACATGTGTAAAATCATGAGGAAACCACACACAAAAAGTACACATGAAACAGGAACTTGGCAAAGTTTCAGGACACAGGATCAATAAACTAAAATTATTGTCAATACTATACACAACAGTAAACAATACATAAAGGGAACTTAAAAACAATTATAAGAGCATCTGAAAAATCTCATGTGACCACCCCATCAGCTATTAGAAGGATCAGAGTAATAATAAACAAATAAATACGTATATGTTTCCAAACATAATTACCAAAAATCTCACTATGAAGAAATGATTCCAGTTATATGAAGTGTCCAAAGTATGTAAATCTGTAATGACAAAAAAAAAACAACAACAACTAGAGTTTGCCTAGGAGTAGGGGGAAGTAAAGAATGGGTTGTTGACTGCTTAATGTTTAGTGTTTTTCTTCTGGAGTGATGAAATATTTCAAATCTAGAAGGAAGTCATGTTTGTACAATATTGTGAAGGTACTAAATGACTTAGGATTGCACATGTTGAAGTGGTTACTTTCATATTATGTAAAGTATACTGTAATACAAATTACAACTGATATCAGAACCATCCCTGGAAAAAACACTGAAATGTCACTGTCTTTAAAATGTGAAAAGCAATAAGTATATTAAAATGGAAAAGTATAGACGGTACAATTTGGATAACATGTTTTTGTCTTCTCTTTGTTCTCTTTCAGATTATGTCTGGCCATTACCTAGATATTTGTGCCCCGTCTGGATCTCACTAGATGTGCTATTTTCAACTGCGTCCATCATGCACCTCTGCGCCATATCGCTGGACCGGTATGTAGCAATACGTAATCCTATTGAGCATAGCCGGTTCAATTCGCGGACTAAGGCCATCATGAAGATTGCCATCGTTTGGGCAATATCAATAGGTAAATACCTGGCCATAGAATTGCAGCGGCTATGCTCAATATTTTCGGATTATGTACTGTGAACAACCTACAGACATCGACTGGTAACATTTGCGTTTGACGGGAGACGAGTAATTATTCTTGACCTACATATCTGATATTTAGGTTGAAAATAATGAAAGTATAATGCATATGGATATGAAGACATAAGCTTTCCATTTGTATAGCTAAATTATTTTTACATTAATATACCAATGGATTCTGCAACACAGATATGTTATGAATATTACAAAGCTATAAGAAAAAGCCTAAATTTATAAACTATAACATTGAAATCTATGAAAAGAAGTATCTTTCCAGAATATTTGATCTACTAATTTTTACATATTCCATACTCAAGTTTTTAATGGAAAAATTAATAGTGAAATTTGAATTGGCATGAAGCAAACATACGTAAATTTGTGCTGTTATTAAACAAAATCTACTATTTCTCATTAATTTTAATTAGTTTTTGAGTTCTGCTTAAACACAAAAAGACAGCTGTTGTTTTTTAAAGATTCAGAATATTTAAAGAGTGATAAATAATCATGTTATTTCACATACTTAAGCTAGTCATAAATGTTTTGACCATGCTGACATTAAAGTCAAGAATTTTAACTAGATAGAAGTTAGAGCGTTTCTAAACCTCTTTCCCTCTCTCATCCAGTTGAACGTACTATGTTTCATGAAATAATTTCTCTTCAACCTGTGTTTCTTTGAAACATTCAGAGGGAGACCATAACAAGATCAAGACCTTCCTTTACTCTTCATTAATCTTCCAAAGTTTTATCTCTGGATTAGTTAAGCAAATACATTTATATCACTTTTAAGATTGTTGTGTTGTAGTTATTGTAGAAGATTCTGTGAGTATATAGCAAGACACCTTTAGATAACAAGCCATGAAGTCTCCCACAGAATTGCATGAATCTGTATTGCAAAATTGTGCTTATAAAGTTCAGTTCATTCTCTCCATTTAAAAATCAGCATATAAGTTGATAGAAACCAGTATTACATTTTTAATATAAAATGATATTTTACAATAAGATTTGATGAAAAAAGAATAGCTTGTACATTAAAGGGAAACAAAAAAAGTAAGAGAATTGCCTAACTTCAAGACTTAAAATATTGTAGTATAATATTTTAATATATTATCTTAAATATTTGTATATTACATTAAATATTTTCTGTAGAATATTATAGATAAAATAAATCTAAATGGAGATATTAAAGATAAAAATGTAGATAGATTAAGGAAGAAAATATCAAATAGATAGTAAATGGCAGAATTAAAACCAAATATATCTCAAATTATATTAAGTATAAGTAATCTAAATAGTCTAAGAATGTCAGAGTTAGAAAAAATAACACAGACATGTATAGTATATTAAGAATATAAAATAAAAAGTTGAATTTTTTAAAAGGTCCTTTCCTCAAAGACCAACAAGAATATTATACAGCAAAAGTATTAGTAAGAATAAAATTTTGGTAAAAAAATACATTCTGTTGAATGTTTAAGTACATGATAATGAGACATTTACTTTATCCAGAAAATGTAACACAATAAATTTGAACTCATCCAAAGAGGATAGACAAAACTACAAAACAGACAGACACATCCACATATAAGGTCTCAACAAGCCACCCTCGGTAATTATGAGAAACAAGAACAAAACTGCTAGTGATTTCTTAGATGACTAATATATCAATTTCCAAATGTTTTGTTCTCACGATTATATTACAGTCTTAAGCATATAGTGACTCATAGTACATCTGTATTCCCTGTGTTAAAAATTGAAAATTTAAAAAAAATAAATTATGTGTACAAAGTTTTTTAAAAATAATACAAACCTATTATATCTTACCATAAATAACTATATTTAGAACAATAACTATTTTTTGGAAAAATAAAATCAGTGTGAAAAGGGATATTGTTTTTCAGACTTTATCACTGGATTTGAAGAACTGATTCTCTTCAATCCCAAGTATTGCTTTCTCTATTCTGTTTAGTGTTGGGCTGCTACTTTCATATATGCATCTGCATCTAATTTATTGAAATAGGGAACTTTTTTAATTGTATGAAAATAATATACAACATCACACAGACAGCTTCAGTGCAGGAAAGTGTTTTTATAAATACTTCAGATAATTGTGAGAGTGTTGGCATTGTATGAAAACCCAGCAAGAGACAGGTTTCTTTTTACTTGTGATGTAGAATCTGAAACAATAGCTCAGATTTTTTTCATTTCTTGTCACATTAATATCCAATGAAATACACAGGCAAATTACTGATACTTGATTTGGAAATACAAAGCATAAGTCACTGGGAAAATATTGATTCACCAATTATACAGATCTTCCAAAGTTGATTATTTCATTATACAATATCAAAATATCATGCGTGCTAACAGCCCCTGCTAATACTAACAAAAAAGTCTTTTAAAATTTCAGAAGATATCAAACTTTAAGGGATAGATATAGTTTTTCAAAATCCCAATATTTTGAAGAAAGTTTAAATTGTGTCACTGGCATGAAACATCATCTGTTCTTGTTACCTGACTTGAGCTCAACACAATTAAATTTGACAAAATATCTAACTATACACAATTCTGAGCAACTCGGGTGTGTCCAGCAGTCGTTATTTCAAGCAGTAAATCTGATAGATAATGCAATAGAGTAAACCACTTAGTTGTAGTCTTCAAAATTATTCACAGTACTCTAAAATCTTTTCATTTTCATAAAAATTGAAATTTAGCTTATCAGTCTACAAGTAAAATATCTTATTTTTAAAAAGCATAATTGGATTGAATCTATAAATCAATTAAGTAAATACTAAAGTCTAAACAATACTATGGTTTGCAATCCGTAAACATATCCATATGTACAGAGATATTTAATATTTACTTGTTATTTAAATTCTATTTTACAGTCTATCTTTCGTAGAAACATCTCTTGGCATTTAATTTCTTTGACTGCTATTGTAAACAGTGTTGGCTTTAAAACGTTATTTCCAATTGCTTGTTGGTGGTATATATAAATAAATACACCTAAAATTTTACATCTTTATTCTTTGCCCAGACACCTGGCTAAGTCCACTTGACATTTCTATGAGCATGTTAAGAATTACTTCCATTTTCCATATATTCTCCATGATGTCACTTATAAGTCGTGACAGATTCATTTGATCCTTCCTATCTTAAATCTTTATTATCTTGATGGGGTGTGCAAAGTATTGTTCAGTGAAAGTGGAGGTAGAAGACATTTTTCTCTTCTTTTCTGAGTGGAAAGGATTAGTATTTCAGCTTTAAGAGTGATGTTTGTGTGCTGGGCTGGGGCTCCAGCGGTGGAAGGCTTGCCTGCCATGTATAAGGCCCTAGCACAGGGAAACAAAAGAAATAAAGGTTGTGTGTTAGTTCAGGCCTTTTAGAAATATCTTTCATTAGATTCCGGGAGTTCCCTTTTATTCTATATTAGCTGTGACTTTTCATAATAGGTATGAATTTCCTTGAATCATTTTATCTGTGTCTAGGGTGATGATTATTGGTTTTATTTCCTCTTTTATTCTTAGTATAGTAGGATGTATGTTTTTGAATTGTAATTAACCTTGAATTGCTTAAGTAGCAAATTATTACCAATCCATTTGGTAATGAATTTTTCATTTCTATATCATTGGATTCATTTTAAATTTAATTAACCTTTTTTAGCTAATTGTCCAGAGAGATTTTACTTTGTCATTGTGTTTTCTTTGGTGGCCAGTTTTGGTGTGAAGATCTTATATATATGATGTAAAATATATATAAGTGAATCTGAAACTATCTCTATATCTTTTTAAGTTTTTGGAAGATTTTTATTGTATCACTTTTGTTTAAAACAAATAATTTAGTCATGTAGCCTTCTGTACTTGTGTGTGTGTGTGTGTGTGTGTGTGTGTGTGTGTGTGTGTGTGTGGTCTTAATTTTTTATTTAATTACTTCAAAATGAATAGGAATATTATTTTGTTTTTCATATTATTTTGGTACATAGTAGTTTTCAAAGAACTTTGCATTTTACCTAATATTTCTTTTTTTTTTTTTTGGTTTTTTTGAGACAGGGTTTCTCTGTGTAGCTTTGCGCCTTTCCTGGAACTCACTTGGTAGCCCAGGCTGGCCTCGAACTCACAGAGATCCGCCTGGCTCTGCCTCCCGAGTGCTGGGATTAAAGGCGTGCGCCACCACCGCCCGGCCTTCCTAATATTTCTAATGTGTGTCACAAAGCAGCATTCAAAAATCTTTTATCATCCTTTAAATATCTACCTAATATATATCATCCTTTTAATGTCTACATAATATGTAACTGTTTTCTTTTACTTAGAATGGCCGTCTCTTTTCTTTTTAATTTTGCTAATGCTATATAAGTTTTACTGAATTTCTCCAAGAAGCAAATTTACTCATGAACTTTCTCCTTTACCTCCCATTTCCATGTCACTGATATATATTCTCTATGCATATTCTCTATGCACTTTATTCACATTTTGACAGAAAGTTCATTCATTCGGTGACTCTTCTTTGGGTTTGGTTTCCTCTCCAATCTCTACTTTTAAATGAAAATCAGTTTATTCATTTGAGATCTTTTAAAATATGAACATTACAACTATATTTTTTTCTCCTAAGCACTGCTTTTTTGGTTCTCATAGTTTTGTTATGACATGTCATCATTTTCTTTATCTCAATGTATTTTTAATATCTTATGGTTTCTACTTTGACTCACAATTATAGGATCAAGTTGCCTAATTCCCAACTAATTCCCATATATGCAAATTTTCCAAATTATCTTTCCATTAATGAGTTCTCCTTTTATTCCATCAATATTGGGAAGTATACTTTGCTACTTTCAATCCTTTTAAGCTAATTGAGAATTGTTTCCTGACTGGATTTCCATTTGGAATAATGTACAGTCTATTTGGAAACTGTTGTGGGTGCACTTAAGAAGAATGTATATTCTGCTGTTGTTGTGTGGAACACTCTATAGATATCTATTAGGTCTGTCTATAATATAGCATACATCAAATCCTGTAGTTCCCTGTTAATTTTCTGTTTATTCAACCTGTCAGTGAGTTATGTAGTAGAGTATCAATAATGTTTTGGAATTATCTACTCTGCTTTTAATTATGTTAATTATTCTTTATGTATTTTTATATTTTTTCCATTGGATTACTATTTGTCCATCGTCCATATGTCATCTTGACTGCCATTTTCATTACTTCAGCATCTGTTTACTTGAAACTATTTCATTGTGAAGGCTACTGTACTTTTATTTCAGCTCACAGTTTGGGGAGAAATTACTTAATCTTCTTGAGATGTCTGTGTCTGTGATGAGCTGCTTCTGGTTCTGCTTTTGAGATTCTTGCATGGTCTTTGTAATTTGACTTTTTAGCCTTCTCACTTTATTCTTTCTTTTTATTTTATTTAAATAACATTTTCTTTTTATTTATCTTACATACTGACCACAGTTTCCCTCCTCTCCTCTGTTTTCCTCCCCCACCACCACCTCCCATCTACTCCCCTCCCCATCCACTCTTCCTCTGTCTCCATTCAGAAAGGGGCAGGCCTGCCATGGACATTTTATTATGCTATCTCTATATATGATCATTTTAAACTTTATTTTACTTGGAGTTCATGGTGTTTATTGGATATATAGAAAATTAGTTCTGTTCAAATTAGTTAAACAATTGGCCGTTACTTCTTCAAATGTTCTTTTGGATCCTTTTGTACCTACTTCTTTTTGGAACACCAATTTTGTATGTATTGGTATACTTGAGGGTATCTCACATGTGTCTAAGAATCTCTTGAGTTTTCTTCATTCTTATTTTTACTCTTCAGAATGCATTATCACAGTTGGTGTCTCTCTGTCTCTGTCTCTATCTCTGTCTCTCTCTCCATATTTGCTGTTTATGTCTTTTTGACATACCTAATCAACTATTGAGTCTCTAATTAAATTTTCATATCAATGACTGTGTCAACATTTTTACATACTTTCCTCCTATTCTCTCTATTTTACTTTCAACTATAATACAACCAACAATGTTTAAGTTCAGCATATGAACAAGATTTGTATCATTTGTCTTTCTGTGCTTGACTTATTTCATTAAGCACAGTAATCTCCAGTCCCATCTAATTTGTTGCAAATGCCAAGACTGCATCCCTGTATTGTACCATCATGTACATACATTAAATTTTCTGTAAGCACTCATCAGTTCATGTGCATGTGTTGTTTCTATTTCTTGGCTATTATGAGCAGTGTTGCAAAGTATGTGGAAATGCAATTCTTTGATATACTCATTTAATATCATTCAAAATATAACCAGTAATGTTATTGCTACATCATATTTTTGCTACATCATATTTTTAATTTTAATTTCCTGAGGAAAATTCAATACTGCTCTCCATAATGACTATACTAATTTACACTCTCAATAACTACATGTAAGGGTTCCCATTCTCCACCCCTTTCATCACCATTTACTATCTTTTTTTCTCTTCTTCTTGGAATCCTCCAAACTCTCTCTCATTGTGACTTTTATTTGCATTTTTCTTATGATTACTGAAATATCTGAGTGTTTATTTACAATTCTGTTGAGAAATTTTTTCATTGGTGGTTTTTAGGTTGCTAACGCTCCTATTGAGTTGTTTGAATTCCTTGTACATTCTGGTTATTAGCCTCTTATCAGATGTACAGTTTGAAAGTAATTTCTTGAATTCTCTAAGTTTTCTCCTAACTCTGTTGACTCTTTCCTATGCTGTGCAGATTTTTTTAAATAAAATTTGATATAAACCTATTTGAATATTCCCACTTTTGTTTCTCATACTTTAGCATCTCCTCCAAAAGTCTTCCTCAATCCAATATTCTGAAATATTCTCCTGTTTTCTTTACATAGTTTCGTGTGTAGTGTTTAACTCTTTAATCTACTTTGGTTGATTTTTGCACATGGCAATAGAGAGCTCATTTCATACTTCTGCAAATAGACCAAACTATACAACTGTTCAGTCCCATGCAGGCCCCCTGGTTGTTGGTTCAGTCTTTGAGTGTTCTTGTGAGTCAGGTTAGTTGTTTCTGTAGGTTTTCTTGTGATGTCCTTGACCCCTCTGGTCCCTATAAACCTTCCTCCCTTTCTTCAGCAAGATTCCCAGATTTCAGACTGTTTGGCTGTGGGTCTCTGTATTTGTTTCCACCAGTTACTGGATGAGGGCTCTCTAATGACAATTGGGATAGTTACCAATCTGATCAAAGGAGGTGTCTAGTTTAGGCTACGTATCCACTATTGCTAGGAGTCTTAGCTGGGATCATCCTTGTAGATTTGTGGGAGTTTTCCTTGCACCAGGTTTCTACCTGACCCCAAAATGCCCCCCACTTCCAGTCATCTCTTTCAGTATTCTCCTCCTCCATCCACCCCTCAACCTGATCCCTCAAGTTCCCATCCCCACCCACTCCCAGCCCACCCAGGAGATCTCTTCCCAGGGAAATCCACATGCCCCCCTCTTGGGCCCTCCTTGTTTTCCTAGCCTCTTTGGGTCTGTGAATTTAGCATGATTATCCTTTACTTACAGCTAATATCCACTAATGAGTGAATACATACCATGTTTGTCTTTCTTGGTCTGGGTTACTTCACTCAGGATGATTTTTTCTAGTTCCATCCACCACATTTTCTTTATCCATTCTTTAGTTGAGGGTCGTGTAGGTTGTTTCCAGGTTCTCACATTACAAATAAAACTGGTATGAACATAGTTGATCAAGTGTCCTTATGGTATGATTGAGCATCCTTTGGATATATGCCCAAGAGTGGTATAACTGGGTCATGAGGTAGATTAATTCCTAATTTTCTGAGAAGCCACCATATTGATTTCTAGAGTGGAGGAGAGTTCCCCTTACTCCACACCATCCCCAACATAAACTTTCATTTGTGTGTTGGAACTTAACCATTCTGACAGGTATAAGATGGTATCTCAGAGTCATTTTAATTTGTATTTCCCTGATAACTAAAGATTTTGAGCATTCTTCAAGTGTTTCTCTGCCACTTGAGATTCTCCTGCTGAAAAGAAACTAGACACCCCCAAAAAATCTAATTATATAAACACTTATCAATGAGTTTTATTTCTTCTATTGTTTTCTTCTTATCCTTTAGAATCTCTTAGTTTAAAGACCATTCTTTACTAGTTCTTGTAAGATAAGTGTGATGATGATAAATATTCTCAGTTTTCCCTCTTCTAATTTTACCTATATCTCTCCTTAATCTCCTTTAAAAATTTTTATCGTATTTATTAATTTGTGTGTATTGTGTGAGTATGTAATTTCTACTGCATTGTGTGGAAATCAGAGGATAACTTGTGGTAGTCAGTTCTCCCCATTCAGCTATGTGTGTCCTAGATATTGAACTTTCATCATCAAACTTGGTGACATCACCTTTAGCCAACTTGCCACTCTATGAGATTGAGCATTTCTCTTTGATTACAAAAAAATATTTTAGGAAGATCAATCAGATTTCTCTGATAGACTCCTGATTCATTCACCTGTATTAAAGTTCTTTGGTTTTACTTAAAACAAATATGTCACCTAAAAGTAAACATAAAATTGCATTTATTGTGACTTATGAGATAAACCTCCTTTTCCATTTCTATTAATATTAAAGTTTTCTACTTCTCTTAATTCTGATATATCTATTAGTGGTTCTGTTGATTTATATGACTTAGGGTTGATTGAATTCCTAGATTTGTAGATTATTGGATTTTTTAATAAATTTGAGAAATTTTCAGCCATTATTTTAAAAATACTGGTTCTGTTCCTTTCTTTCCTTCCTCACTTCTTGGTATTTCTTGTGTGTGTGTGTGTGTGTGTGTGTGTGTGTGTGTGTGTGTGTGTGT
>CABHPP010145981.1:64189-83497 GCA_902168425.1 Peromyscus attwateri | reverse complement strand
TCTTCTTCTTCTTCTTCTTCTTCTTCTTCTTCTTCTTCTTCTTCTTCTTCTTCTTCCTCCTCCTCCTCCTCCTCCTCCTCCTCCTCCTTCTTCTCCTTCCTCTTCCTGCTTTTCTTCTTCTCCTCCTCCTCCTTCTTCATATCTTCCTCTTCATCCTGTTATCATTATTATTATTATCTAGATTCTTATTATTATGTAGAGGAGGCTAGGCCCAAACTCACAGAGATCCACCCGCATCTGCCTCCTGGTACTACCACACCAAGGTCAATAAACTCTGGCATTGTCTTTTAGATACACCCCCTGCATTTAAATTGTTAAATGGGAAACAAAGTGTGCCTCCTTAATTGATCTCAATCAATTGTTAGTTATTTCCCATTCAGAAATAACTAAATTTGTAAAAGTGGAGTCACTTTAATCATCCCCATCATTTGAGTGTAATGTGTACATGCAGACGCAGACAGACACACACACACACACACACACACACACACACACACACACACACACAGAGGGTCTTCCTCTATATCCCCGGCTAGGCTGAAATTCACTATGTAAACCAGTCTTACTTTGAATTTGTGGTGTTTTCCCTGAGTCTGCTCCCTGAGCACTGAGATTCTAGACACGTACCACCTAGCCCAGCTGCTATATCACATTTAGTCTTATATTCACATATTTATGTATTCTTCACTGTTTCTTGATCATATCCTTTCTTTGTGTCCTCAGAGACTTCATTGAAGCATTTTTCTCATACTGAAATCTACCAATATTTCTGTTTCTATTTAATAAAGATGTTTGCATCTCATCTTCAATTTTGAGAAATTGTTTCACAGGAAATAGATCTGTTGATCAACCATTTATTTTCTGTCCACTTTTTGGATTTGGGTGTCTTGGTGACTTCATATTTTCTGGTGATGTGAGCAAATAGTATTTTTTCTCTTCATGCAATATGCCTTTTCTTACTAATGATTTCAAATTTTTAATATATCATCTTTCAAATATATCTTTGTAGTGTTGAGGTTTAATCTAAGGCCTCAAGTATGCCAGACAATTCATATACACTTTATTTTATATTTTTAAATCAGAAAACTATTTGTCCTGGTGTGACAGTTTGTCTTTTGTGTTGGGAGTTCATTGCGCTTTAGAGAAATCTAGGCTGAGATTTTTTTTCAGCGATTTGTGAGAGTATTAACCTCCATTTTCTCAAATATGTTTGTTACTCCTTTTCCTCTCTGACCCTCCAGGAACACACACATTTTCCATTGAATATTATTTCCTATATCTCAGCCTTTATTCTTTTTGTTTTTCATGATGTCATTATTCCCTAGGCATTGATGTTCCAGGCCTCTGAAATTTGCAATTTGGTCATGAAGTGGTTTTTCGAGTTGTTTTGAATATTATAAACACAAACATTTCTACTTGTTCTTTTTATAGTTTCTCTTCTATTAACTTGCTTTCTTTCAAATGATATTGTTTTACTCTCACTCACACTAAAGTACTTACATTGAGATTTTTAAGTCAAGCCCTGTGATCAGTCCTACTCTATTGACATTAACTTTCTATTTTTAGTGCTTATGAATTCCATTTTCTACTTTTTTCAGTTGAATAATTTACTTGAAGAATTGGGTATTGTTACGTACTGTAATATTCTACAATTGGTTTCATTTTGAGAGGATTATTGTTTTTCCCTTCTGGGAAGCCGTTAATGATCAGTGCTCTAATTGAAAAATCTGTTCTCCTCACACTGTGGGGGAACTGAATCTTCTGCTCAGTTTTCTTGGTTTATAGATCCTTCTTTGTATCATGTCTTAGAATTTCCTCTGAACACATGTAGTTTTTAGAAATACATATTTATTTGAATATATTTATATATTTGGAAATATATCTATTTCAAATATATTTGAAATCTGTGTGCATTTTAATGTGTGACAAGTTAAATTTCAGTAATGCAGATAAACTTAAAAATAAAATGAGCATCAATAACCTATTAAACACAAGTATATGATCCAATACCTGTTGATCTCACAAAGAGAGGCTAGATAGCTTGAGAGATAAAACATTGAGGAATATAAAAAGTGCATATTACCCCTATTGTATGTGGGGATATGAATGTGCTTTGGAGTATAAAAGAATAATTATTGAATGATTTTTTTGCACTTATAGGAAACAGTAGAGCATACAGCTGATCACATTGCATCAGAGTAATTACCTTCCTGTGCTATTATCTGTAGACAGTAGGTAGAGCTAGACTGTTGCACTTCACATTTCACAACTTGTTCTCTCTGGTCCTCTTATTTTTCCTCTTTGCATCTTACTACAGACTCATCATTAGCATTAAAATGTATAAATAACAAATTTCTGACTTATAAAAATTATATCAATAGTTGTTTTTGCTGCTGTTTTGTTGTAGTCTTTATTTGGTATGTCACTTTTTATTCTTTTTAATCTTTTAACCACAGAAACAGATTATTGATTTAACTAATTCTTTTCTGATATAAGCACTCATAGTTAAAATTCTCTCTAAACCTACTTTTTGCTATTGCCACAAACTTTAAATGTTGTCTTTGATTTATTTGTCCAAAATGTCTTTCCAATTTCATGTCTTCTTTTCTTGCCAATGAGGTTTTAAGATGGCAATAATTTTTCCATTCATTTCTAATTGAATTCTGCGACTACCAATAAGCACATAAAATCTATGTTCCAGTAGATGATTTATCTTGCTAATCATGTGAGCATTCATAAAAAATATGTTTTGATATATGTCTCTAAACATCTCTTATATCAAACTAAGTAAGGTGTTGTTCCTATTTCTCATATTATCTTTATTTTACTAATATGTACTGGTTGAAGAGGGCTAAGATTGTCAGTTATAGTCATAACTATTAGTTACGTTGGTTTCTTGATTGCATCCTTTCATTCTGCCACATTTTCTTTCAGGCATTTTGAGGTCCTCATTATGGATAAATATATTTAAGATTGTTGTGTACCATTCTTGAACATATTCATTATTTTGAACAATATTCTCTTGAGGTATTCTTTCATATTACCATTTATACTGACTACCCATACAATATTGTCCACCATTTTTAATTTTCTACTTACATATGTCTTCATCATATTTAAAGTTTATCTTTTTAATACAGCTAATATTCTTATTTTCTTACCCTATTATGAAAATTCCTACCTTGCATCTGTACTATTTATGCACAAATTTATTATAATTTTGGTAACTGTGGTATAATTATTTATGACTTGATTGAACCTTTACATCTTGATCTTTGTTTTCTATGTTTCTCTTGTTTTTTTCCACGGCTCTTCTTTTTTTTTGGGGGGGGGGCTACCTTCTCTTCTATATAGGAAAAAAATCAACATTGCATTTCAGTACTTGTATTGAAATCTTAGCTTCTGTGTGTTATTATTTGCAGTTGTTCTAGGGAATCACTGTACGCTTTCTTATCTCAGTCACTCTGGTTTCAAGAAGGCATTGTTTTCCCACTCCGGACTTCAAAAGTGAAAAAATTTAAAAAACTTAGTTTCATATTGTCACATGTGCTATTTCTATATGTTATAGATACAATTTCAAATTATTTGTACTTCACAGCTTCATTTAATAAATGAGGATAAAACAAGTGGTCTACTAGATGAGTCTGGAGCTCTTCTTGCCTTCAATTGAGTTGAATTTCCTCCTGATAGCAATTCCATCAGCCTTAAGCAGTTCCTTTAGCAATTTAATGAATGTCCATGAGCAATTTCAATTTAGTTGATCTGGGAAAAAAATAAGTCTTGATCTTACTTTTATTTATGAAAGTTATATCCATTTTTTGACAAAACTCTGACTTTACAGATGTAGGTTCATTAAGTGAGTTTTTCCTTAGTTCTCCTGAGACATCCTTATATTATCTTCCATCTTCCTGGATTTTGATGTAAAGTGTTCAGTGGTAATTCCCTCTGAGATCTGTCATTGTTTTCACTGGTTACCTTTTAGATTTTTTTAAATTTATATTCTTAAATAATTCCCCATAGTATTTCATTCTATTTCTAAATATTTGCTGAGCTACAAATTCCTAGAGATTCATACTTTTTCGTCAAATTGAGCCAATAGTTGCCTTTATGTCCTCAGGCACATTCATGCCCGATTCTTTCTTCTCTTATTCTAAAACATTTGCATGTCTGATAAATTGCTTGCTGTAGCCTCACCAATTACTGAAATTCTATTGGTTTCTCTAATCTAGTTTTTGTTTTTTCGTTATTCAAAATCTTTCATGGTCCTGTCCGCAAGTTCAGGTTCCCCTTTTTCCCCCATCTCTAACAATCATTTTAAGTTAGTCCATCTTGCTTTTCATTCAGACATTTTACTCTGCGTTTAAATTTTCCATTCATTTGTCTTTAAGTCATTATACATCTTTGTGGGACAATGGGAATCAAGCTTGTTATATTAAGTTTCTATTTTTAGTAAGGCATCACCAAGAGTCTAGAATGCATTGTTTTCAGTTCCAGGGAGTTACATTTTAGACTGGCATGGTGTTCATTTGCTAACTGATCTCCTTGCTCATGCTGAGGTTTCATTTCAGGCTACATTACAGTAAGGTCTGGATCACTACTGAGCATTTTCCCCCTTATGTTAGCAACCTTCAGTGCTCGCAAGGTAGCAATGATATTTCATCATTCTGACTGGGATAGACTTCAACTAGAACTATGCCACCTTTTGCATTTTTTTTCTCTGTTCCTATCTTGATAGCTGCCATTCTCCGTGAGGTCTTAAGGAATATCACTTGTATATGAGCAACCTCATCCTCAAGCAGGTATTTGAAGGGATCATATATGGATATTTGCGTCTCTCCCACTCTGCAGTCTTCCTCTTCTACTCTTTGTCCAGGAATTAGAGCAATTTGCAATGCACCTTTCTGCCCTCCGCCTCCCTTGTTCGGGAGGATAGCCAGTCTCTGCTTAAGTACCACTTCCCGTCCCATGATCAAGACATTCTACCCAGGTAGAAACATAAGCATAGGTCTATGTGTTTTCCTTAAAGCCATTCTACTCCTAGAAAGAGTTGTCTCATACTTCAGGAAGTTTTGCAATTGCTTTTGATGTGATGGCAAGTTGAAATCTAGAGACTTTGTCAAGGCTACAAACATAGATTCAAATTTTTACAGTGATGTTTTTTTGATTTGTTTTGATTTGGTTTAGTTTTTTTTCAAGACAGGGTTTAACCAGACCAGGCTGGCCTCAAACTCACAAAGATCTGCCCACGACTGATTCCCAAATGCTGGGATTAAAGGCATGCCCCACCACCACCAAGCTACAATGATGTTTTCATTGTGCTTAAGCTTAGATGATTTACATTGACTTTCAAATTCACCAGCTACTGCTTTTACTGGTATTCTCATACAGTTTTTCAAGGAGTGTATTTTACATTTGCTAGATTTTCTTTCATTTTTACACCCATTCTGAAATTCCCATTTCTACAGCTACTACAGTTATCATTTCTGGATGATTAATTAGCATATTTATGATAAAGTTCTTCTCTGCTCATTGTAACACTCAGGTTTATGTGTTGCTCTGTTTCTGGTGACTTAACATCACCCTTGGTATATTCCTCCTTTTCTTTGTATCTCCAGTAACCTTGTAAAAATGCTATGGCGGAAGCCTTGGATGGTCTGTGTTGTTTTAATAACAGTCAGCTGCAGCTTTGCTTTCCTTATACCACCTCCATCCTAGTTCTTGCAGTCCGGATGTCTTTATTCCCACTCGAAGTTCAGTTAAACAGCAACTTTTCTAGTTCTAGAGAAGGCCCTCAGGGAAAGGACATAGACATGGAGAATCAGTTCCCATGATTCCCAACTTTGAGTGCAATGCCTAGGTTCCTTAGAGTTTCTTCTTACTTCTTGTTCAGTTTCAAGTACTTACAAATGTTTTGTTATTGTTGTTCAAAAATTTGTTCTGAGTTTCTGAATGTTATTAGTAGGAGTATGTATTTTCTATAAGTTTCTCAAGCACTAATATAAAACACTCTTTTTATATTTTTATATTTTTGTTTTTCAATTGAAAATAGTTTTTTTCATGTAACATATTCTGATTATAGTTTCCTTTCCTTGTAGGTTCTCCAAGATCCTCTCTACTTTCCCACCCGCTCAAATCCACATTCTTTCTTTCTCTCACTATAATACAAATAGCCATCTAAATAAGAAGAGAAAAACAAACAAACTAACCAGGAAAGGACCAAAAGAAAAACAAAAAAGGAAAAAAGAGCTAAAGAAAAAGCACAAGAAACACAAAACACACACAGACAGACACTGACATATACACAGAAAAGCCATAAAAATAAATAAAATCAGAAACCACAAAATATAATGAAAGATCTGTGAAGTTAAAAAATGTTAAAAGCACTGTGTGACAAAAACAAAACAACACCACCAAAAAACCCTCCAAAAATACTACTGAATGTGTTTTGTGTTATACTACCATGGTTTTTAAAGAGGTTTCTGTTAACTGTTTGTTATGACTCTAAAGCTGATTTTAATACTAACTACTATAACATGAATTTTGTTTTAATTTTGATTGTGAAAAAATATTTTATCTAACCAATAAATGAAATTTGAGACTCCATTGACTTAGCTATAAATATATGCAAGACAGCAGAAAAATAATTTGGATGTTTGAATTATATCACCGACAAGTACTTCACATATTTTCAAATAACCTTGAGTTGTGGCAGAAACAGTGTCATATGATAGATGCTCATCAGCTATTTCTAAATTTCACTGGACTTTGTTACTTGCTGTGCTAATTAAAACTCATGCACAAAACCAGGACTGCTGGCACAGGTCTGTAATCGCAGGCACTCGGGAGGCACTGAGGCAGGGGGATCACAAATTTAAGGCTTGCTTGTGTAACAGAGCAAATTCAAGGCCATTCTGAACAATTTAGTGAGACTGTCTTAAAATACAAAATGCAAAAAGAGAGCTGGGGAAGTGGCTCTTACCTGTGCAAGGCCCTACGTTCATTTACCAGAACCACAAAAAGAATACATGTGTTACTATTTCTAAGATTACCATTCATATTTTGACAGCAGAATATTAAACTAATTTGGCTCCTTTGAGATCATTTTGAGAAACCCTATTTTTAAAAAGAAGTACACAATCAAAAGAAAAGGTTCAAACCTTTACCTCAGACTTTCCAGGTTCCTTTTTTGTTACCAATATTCCCCCTAAAAGTCATGACTTTGTAATTTCCCCTTTTAAGAAAAAATTATGTGGCTAACCTGCATCTATCTCCAGAACTTTGAACACAAATAGTCAAGAAGATTCCATGTTGATCCCCTGCGAGCACCACTAACTTACCACAAGGCAAATGGAGTCCTGTAAGAGCTCGGTCCTTCCCATGTTCTCACAGTAGATTGTGCGCCACCTGCCCTGCAGCGCTGGCTGGAAGCCTGCACTTACCCCTGCTTCCCTCTCCTTTAGCACAGTGGTCCTCAACCTCCCTAATGCTGGGACCCTTTAATATGGTTCCTCATGTTGTGGAGACCACTAATCCTAAAATTATTTTTGTTGCTACTCCATAACTGTAATTTTTCTACTGTTGTGAATCATAATGTAATTTTTTTTTTTATGATAGAGGTTTACCAAATGGGGTTGTATAAGTCTGATTTTCTTTGGACCATCAGCTCTGGAATAATGACACAGAGACTTATTATTAAGTATGAAAGCTTGGCCTTGGCTTAGGCTTGTTTCCAGCTAGCTCTTATAACTTCAATTAACCTGTTTATATTAATCTACATTCTGCCATACGGCTAGTTACCACTTCTCCATACTGTATGTCTGACTTCCTCCATGTCTCACTGTTGAATCCCTCATGCCAGATTCTTTCCAGAGTTCCTATCTCTGCCCAGAAGTCCGGCCTATCCTTTTCTGCCTAGCTATTGGCTAGTCAGCTCTTTATTAAACCAAACAGAAGGTGCCTTAGGCAGCTGAGGTAAAACAGAGACACATCTTCACACAGAATACAAAAAGATTATCCCAGCAGGGCTGCGACGCACAGATTGAGAACGACTTTTCTAGTCTAGTGGCACTTTCTGAGAGACAGCGTCACTTTGTATTTACAATGGAACTTTCTAAAGATCTCAGCAACTCATCCCTGACCTTTAACCCCCATTTCTCCTTTCATTTAGATTTCTGTTTCCCCTTATATAATCACCTCTCTTCTGTGTGTTTATTAGAGAACTGAGGCCACCATCTTTCTGAGGCTTTATTTTCCTCCTGGGACCTAAGTGTGCATCTTTTCCCAGGTTCTCTTGTCTTTTTTTTTCCCCCCAACCTCTTCATATTTATTCTCCTGGATATTTTCTTCGTAGCATATGAGTGCCCAACTATCATCTTATTTCTAAGAAAAACTCATTTGATTTCTGGTTGCTGAATGGAATCAAGAAACATCTATGTCAACCATTTTGTTGATCCAGTCAACAATTCAGTGAATTTTGCCACTTATTTCTCCTTTCTGTCACTTTCTGGCTTTCTGTATAGCCCCTGACAGTTACTGTCACCTATTCATGCTTCCAACAGTTCCCATAGAAGAGAAAATCACTCTGCTCTCTTGTCGTTTTTTTCTAAGTGTATCTCTTTGTCTGCTTAGGGACCTTTATCTATCATTTGTAATGGTTGTTGTTCTATGTTTACCTTCTATGGCTAAGCTCCTTATCATCCATAAATAGTAACTTTCCTCAAGCTACATTAGTTTATGGTAATAATGTGGCTATCTAAGAGAGTTCCTGAAAATTTCTTCTCTCCATGCTACCAGCCATATTGTACTAAATACCAGAACCTCCTTCTCCCACTTCCTCAGACATTTCTGGCCAAGTGTATTTTCTGTTCCCCAGGCGTTCCTCTTGCAAGCTCAGTCTCCTCATGATGTCTGTCTTACTGTCTTCTTTTAGATCACATTTCCTCAACATGATATGAGGAACTCTTAGCACTATACTAGCAGTCACTGTCCTATAAATACATATGTACACATACATACTTCTTCATATACACATACATATATGCCTGTGTTCTTTCTTGGTTCAAAGCTAAAAATCCTTGAGGTTACAAGTTGAGCGTGGGTTTCTTAAAGTTCCCATGTCACCAACACCAGAATTAAATTAGTCCTTACGCATACAAAATGTCCCCTCTCCAAATGTTAGTAACAATTTGTCATCTGAAAATTGAAGCAGGTCTGTTTTTCTATATTCTTCTTTTGTGTTGATTTTTATTTATTTTTTTCTTCTCTCATGTATTATAACCTGACCACAGTTTCCTCTCCCTCCTCTCCTCCGAGTGTCCCCCCCCCCCTCCACACACAGATCCACTACTGCTTTGGTTCCTAATAATAGTCTTTCATCACATGCTGTTAACTATGGTGTTCAAGAGACTCACACCAGGAGGCAAGGGATTAGTCATGTCAGCTTGGTCCACCTAGATGTCCTTGAAAAATACCCTCTCTGCCTTACATAACACTTGAAAGTAGATATATCAGAGGCATCTCCAAAGATCCACAGCAATTTCTCTAGTCCATAGTTTCATATTGTTGGGGAGGCTATCCTAGGAAATGTATCCATTTGTCCTTTTCATGCCACCATTCACCAGCCATTTATTACCTATATCTTGACAATCTCTTTATTATTCTGTTATGACTGCTTATTCTCTAAGCAACAATGACCTTAGTTTTAAAGGCAAGGAAAATGTTTGCAACTCTAGAACTATTTGTGACTCTTGTGGCATATTTTTTGTTGTTGTTTTCCATAGTATTGCTATGCTGCTGTACTGTATTCATTTTACAAATACTGCTACTGGTGTCTCCTAAAGTTTCTCAAGCCAGGTTTACTAAATATGAGAACAATTTGACAACTGTTGTCTACTCAACAATGATTATAATACACTACCACTTATAAATCCAAAAATAATTAAAAAAAAATAAATGTCCCCTTTAGTAGCATTGGCAAATGATATTATCTGATGGTTTGAAAAGAAATGATCTGTGTTGCTTGAATTCAAGGTTTTAGGAACTAATATAAATGCATTTGTACATAGACCACTCTAGATTTACTTTTTTTGAATAAAATAATTTAATTTAATGAGTCTTATATGAGAACAGAATAAGATAATGCATGTAGACAGAGTTTGTAATGTAAAGCAAGTGTAAGAGTCAGTAATACTCAGGCTTACATTTGCAGTAAAAGAATTTTAATAATGAGTTTTATTAAATTAGAATGAGATAATGCATGCAAATACAGTATGAGAATCAGTAAACACTCAGTTAATTTATTAATGATGGTCTTTAATGAGTGAGAGTAATAATGGCAGCAGTAGTAGCTCTTTCTATAATAATGTTGTTATAATTAAATGCTTATTGAAGATTCATTTTATTTTTAAATAGCATTAATAATTAAGTTGTAGTAATAGATTGTATTTTTAATAAAATATACATAGTAGTAATGTGTAATATTTTCAAAAAACTTGAAATATATATTACTGAATTCAATGTTTCTATACTGTTAAGTTAGATTTTATATGCTTATTAGAGATTCATTTTTATCTTTAAATATTAGTAATTAATTACTGTTAAAAACTATTTTTCAAAGTTTGCAAAAATTGATGAGATAATGCATGCATAATATTTGACCATTTATTAGTTGAAATAACACCTGCAATTTATAGCATTACTCAATTATAACTTGTTTTAGCTGTTTCTAATACCCTAATATGACACAGCCTTACCAAAGTTAACTTCAGAAACATTAAATTAAATTAATTCCCTTAATAATTATTTGTGTTTTTATTGTCTGTATTGAATTAAATAATATATGAACTACATGGAAAATTTTTAAATAATGGAATCATATAGTAACATATAGGAAACACTAAGTAAAAGTAGTTTTGTCTTTGAAATTATTGTTGATATATGATGCTAAAAGCAGTTCATTTCTACTCTTCTTACTTGATCAAATCAAGGATGTAAAAAATATCAGGGAGTACATATTTGCTAAATTTAACTTTTCTGAAGTTAGCTTGATCAAATAATAAGTGCCTTTCTGAATTTTTATGAAAATAAGTTAATGCATTTAAGGTATATTATTGGTAGTAGTACTGTTATTTATGCTTAATGGTATAATAACACATTCATTACCATTGCTTGAATTGAAATTGATAAGGAAGACTTTGCATATCTGCTAAATAACTTATCTACAAACACAAAACAGGTGTTCTCAAAGTTTTTGGTTTAAGGACCCTTAATACATTTTAAATCACTTAAGGACTCCCAAGTATCATGATATATTGATTAAAGGCGTGTGTGTGCTTCCCAGTACTGGGATTAAAGGTGTGTGCCACCACTGCCTGGCTCTGTTTTCTCTCCTACTGAGTCAATCTCATGTAGTCCAGGGTGGCTTTGAACTCACAGAGATCCAGATGGATCTCTGCTTTCCAAGTGCTAGGATTAAAGGTGTGTGCCACCACTGCCTAACCTCTATGTTTAATCTAGTGGCTTGTTCTGTTCTCTGATCTTTAGGCAAATTTTATTAGGGTATACAATATATCACCACACTCAAGGACTTTTATTTATGTGGATTATACATTGTATCAATAGTATAAATATTAATGTTTGTGATATTGGACATTACAAGTTTAAAAAGACTTAATGAATTATTTTCCTTTAAATAATGATAATAAACTAAGCCTGCTTAATAGTAACATGTTACAAAATTTTATGACAGTTGATACAATTTAAATTTTTTCAGAAATAAAAAACATTGTTTGGCAGGTTTGAATTTTTAAATTTCTATTTATACAAGACCTAAATCCCTAAATATAGACACGCATTCAATGAACTATGATATTTCAAAGACAGAAAGATGAAAAAGGAAGCCTGTAATCTCAGTACTCAATAGGTGGAGGTGGGGAAATCAGAAGTTCAAGGCCAGGCTGAGTTACATGAGTTCATGTCAATGAAACTCCCAAAATATAATAAAAGTTGGAAAATGAAAACTATACCCATGAAAGAATTATAAAAGTCTCAGAGACTCTGGGTCCTTGAAGCACACTTTGAGAACTGCTGATACTATTTTTTAAGTTATTAAAATATTAAATAAAATAGTCTGTGCATGATATATTGTTATTAATGCTGTTACTATGATTGTTATCATTATTGATAATGTAAATATGGTGTTTTTTAAAAGTGAAAGTCTTCTTGTTTGTTGACTGAATTCATGGCTTCCAGAAACAAAATTTATGATTGTACAGATTTAGTAAAGAGGTTAAACTACTTGACCAAATTATATCTACTGTAGAGGGTTTTAACGAAATTAAGATAAAACATTTTTCATCTCTGTTATCCATAATACACATGGCTCAGCATGTGACACAGAGAATGGATGAAATAAAAGACAGCTATCAGATTTCCTCGATGCACATAAAACTATACAAAAGAATGGCAGGTATAAAATTGGCCTCACAGGAACTGGTGAGATGACTCAGGAAGTAAACGCCCCTTTCTCTAAGCCTGATGACCCAAGTTCAGTTCTGAAAGGGAAAACCAACTTGTGAAAATTGCTGTCTTAACTCTATAGGCATTCTATGGCAAGCTCACATGCATGCATATGTGTGTAAGCGCGCGCACACACACACACACACACACAGAGAGAGAGAGAGAGAGAGAGAGAGAGAGAGAGAGAGAGAGGGGGGGGAGGGGAACAATTAGCCTCCTATACTCAGATACATGATACTGGTCCTTGCCCCCGCCCCCTATTGTCTCTTGACAACAAGGCTTTCCTTAGATTCCTTAGGAAGATAAAAAAAAATCTATTACCAGATGTAAATTCACAGTACTCCAGGGCTGGGCTCTGAATGACATCAATGTACACTAGTCTTACAGCCACTGTAAGACGCCTTCCCTAGGGACTTCAGGTGTCTCTCAGAAGGTCTCAAAGATTACGGGAGTGTTTTCAGTGGAAAGTTGGACCTTCATATCCAGGTACATCTACCTTTGAACCCATGCCTATAGAAGAATGACAAACTTCTTAGAGGAGTCACCAGCCTCGGGATCTCATTCCCGAAGTTCTGAGGAGCAGAGGAGGCAGGGACTGGAGATGGACTGCTTTACTTGCACCCTCTGATGCTCTTGCTAAAGGGTCCTGGGAAGATGTACCAATTTTCTTCCAGATTTTTCTCATGAAATGGCTGTCTTCCCTGGGACCATAGCAAAGTTCTGCATGATTCTACTCAAGTCCAAATTTGTGCTTCAAAGAGCACAGTTTGAAAGGTGTCTCCAAATTTCTATGCCCTTCTCTACTTCCATACTTGCATGTCTAGGTCTCAAGCTCTAGGGACTCCTCACACATACCAGAAATTCAATGTCTGGAGAAAACACTTAACAACCATTTTCCAAACACTCCCCTTCTTATCTTCCCAGAGATTAAATACCAATCAATATTATCTTTTTTTTTTCCTTTTTGGTCTTTCAGTCTAGTACATTGCGGTTGACAAGGACTACTTACATCAACTAGTATGGCCTTAAGATATTAAGTTCCTCATGGTTCCTTATGTGGTGACTGCTTAGCTACTGTCTTTGAGGGTACACTTTGACTTTCTCTTCCATTTCAAAATGTGGACATCCAGGAGCTCATAGTTCCATTAACCTATGATAGAATCTCACAGACATATTTGAGTTTGTCAAGGCTTTAACTTCTTGAGGATGCAGAAAGGACCGATGAATATGAAAATTCCCTTGGCAAATTGCACCTATGTGTTGAGGGGACAAAACCTTTATGATATACCATAGTGAGTTCTGAAAGTTACCAGAAGTTTTCAGCATAAGATCACTGTTTGCTCCCTTCCTTTTTGCTGATATTTCCTGTTGGGAATCCAGTTTATTTTCCTGGGTAATTGTCAATACCCGTATGAATAAAAAATCTGCCTCTCTGTCTGTCTCTCTCTCTGTCTGTCTCTCTATTGCCCTCTCCACCCCATCTCTTTCCCTTCCTCCTTTCCTTACTCCTTACCTCCCACCATCCCCTTTCCCTTTCTTCCCTCATCCCCACCCATAGCCCCCTGTAATACCTTGAAGATGTATCCTCAGCCTCATACTGTTTCTTGACCTTGAAACCATGTTGCTGATGCTCAAACACACATACACACACACACACACACACACACACACACACACACACACACACGATCTTGCCAAAAAAGAAAAAAGAAATCAATTTCTTCTGCTCACAGGTTAGTTTTTGCATAATGGTGAAACACAATCCAGTCAACCCCCACCCCCGAGCTATTGTAGACAATTACATATCATTATTTCACTTGAGTAACAGTATACTAAAAAATGAATGACTGAACTTAATGATATTACACAGGACAAATGTGAAGCTACTCCTTGGCTTAACAAATATTTATTGAGCAATTTCCACAAGCCAGGACAGTTCTAGGGCCTCCAAATAGAACAAAATGGACTCAGTCCACTCCTAGACATAAACGTATCTCCAATAGTTTGTCTCAGATGTGGAGATTCTATTTTGTTACAGCAGTTCACAGAAAGCCATCATTATAAATTGCACCAATATGTTCCATGAGGTGCCTGGCATGCCATGAATAGCTTTCAACAAACATCAAGTCTAAATGCCTTTTGGTAAAATGCTGATGAATTGACTGTGCTACTGTGCAAACCTGCTCAATCATTGCATATGCTGTAATGACTTCCCACCTTTTTGTTCCCCTAGGTGTTTCAGTTCCTATCCCTGTGATTGGACTGAGGGACGAAAGCAAAGTGTTCGTGAATAACACCACGTGCGTGCTCAACGACCCGAACTTTGTTCTCATCGGGTCTTTCGTGGCATTCTTCATCCCGTTGACGATTATGGTGATCACCTACTTCTTAACGATCTACGTCCTACGCCGTCAAACTCTGATGTTACTTCGAGGCCACACCGAGGAGGACATGCCTGAAATCAGCCTGAACTTTCTGAAGTGCTGCTGCAAGAAGAATGCTGGTGATGAAGAGAACTCTGTGAACCCCAATCCAGATCAGAAGCCGCCACCTCGGAAGAAGAAAGGAAAGCGTCCTAGAGGCACCATGCAAGCTATCAACAATGAAAAGAAAGCTTCCAAAGTCCTTGGCATTGTATTCTTTGTCTTTCTGGTCATGTGGTGCCCGTTTTTCATCACTAATATCCTGTCTGTTCTTTGTGGGAAGGCCTGTAACCATAAGCTGATGGAGAAGCTTCTCAATGTGTTTGTGTGGATTGGCTATGTGTGTTCGGGCATCAATCCTCTGGTGTACACTCTCTTCAACAAAGTGTACCGAAGGGCTTTCTCTAAATATTTGCGCTGCGATTATAAGCCAGACAAAAAGCCTCCTGTCAGACAGATTCCTAGGGTTGCTGCCACTGCTTTGTCTGGGAGGGAGCTCAATGTTAACATTTATCGGCATACCAATGAACGTGTGGCTAGGAAAGCTAATGACACTGAGCCCGGCATAGAGATGCAGGTGGAGAATTTAGAGCTGCCAGTCAATCCCTCCAGTGTGGTCAGTGAGAGGATTAGCAGTGTGTAAGCAAGAGCAGCACCGCCTTCCTACAGGAAAGCTCTTGTAGGAAAGTTTTCCCCCTTGATTTTCCTAAGGATCATAACTAATGTAAATACTGCTGTGTGACAAAACAGTGTTTTGATAAACAGCTTTGCAAACCTGTACTTTACAATCATGCGTTAACAGTGAGATTTGGGGTTCTATATTTACTGTTTATGATAGATGGAGACTAAGTTATTTTGATTCCTTGGTGAATAATAGTGTTTGTGTTTCTCTCTCCCATCCTTCCTTATTCCCTTCCTTCCTTGCTCCTTCTTTGCTTTCTTCCTTCCTATCTCTGTTTCTTTTGTGAATGTGGAAATGTTGATGTTCATCTCAGGTGGCATTTGCAGGAGACCAGAATGATGCACATGACTGTGGTGATATCTCAAACCACACCTAAATTGACAGATTCAGTGGCATCTTTTCCAGGTTAACAGTAAATATGTGCTTGAAATTCTCACTCTGCTCATCTACACACATGAACACAGTAAGATAGGTTCTGCCCATTGTGAATAATATCCATCAGTGAGTCAGAGACAGAACTGAACTTTCTTGTTACACACCGGGGTACAATTTGACATTGTCAGAATATTGTGTCAGTTTTTGCTGCAATGTCTGTCCCCACACATAGTGATGTTTTAACATAGCAGCTGGTTAACCAGGACTACAGAAGTGGAAGGATGCTAAAGAGATATACACACCAAACAGCTTTTTCACTTCTTAAGGACAATGTTCAAATTCTGATTATTATGATAAGCAAACTGGAATTAGTGTTTTCATTCTGGTCCTTAGTAAATACCTAATTCCACGACTAAACTGGGAAATGAGATCCCAGAGTTAATTCCCAATCCAGGATTCAACATCAATTGGAATTTGATCTCAGAATTCTGGAAATTCGTGTGCTACACACAAAGTGAAATTTGCATTTTGAGCCTTACTAAAATATTTTCTTAATTATGGTACCTCTATCTATAGGACCCAATCTGGCAGTCCATTTTTAAGTAAAACTAGTATGAGAAGGGTAAATATCCATGACCTTGGAAGTTTTACTTGATTAAGGACTACTGAATTAGGCCCTTAGAATGTGAAAAAATTAATTGAAAAAGACGCTTTTATTGAACTCTGGGAAGAAAAGAAATACAGAGTTTCCATTTGGATTTTAAACAAAATTTATCTCCTTTTCAGATCCTTCCAAACTCTCTAGTGCAGGAAAAGGCTGCAGCTAATTTGTGAATGTGGCAAGCTCTCCATTGTACTGCAATTATGTCCTCAAACTTTAAATCCTTGTTCAAATATAGTGTTGTGTTCCAATAAGTGTTGGCCATTGTTTCATTCGTGGGCCTGCTGCTCTCTAAGAATTAAGTACCATTTTAATGAAACTGAAAACTACGAGAAGTTTTCAAACCTTGCTTGTCAGATCATTAAGTCTATGCTGTGTGCCGAGTATGCACGTTCCCAGTAACTGTGTTTCCATGTGTGTCCATTTCACACAACTGTGGATAAATTTATGAAGAATTCATGATGCTATATCTTATGCCCGACAGTTACATGTACACCTTGGAGTGTGCCTCTTAGGATTTTGAAATTGCTGAAGGCAGAATCTGAACTTCAAAAACTCCTAGAGTGTGTTCTCAACACACAGCATAGATAAAATTCAACAGTCTGCCACAGGGGCAGTGGGAGAGCATCTGTATTTGAGGAAACTCAAACAGTCTCTATTTGATTTACAACACTGCCAAATGTCAGTCAATTGCTTGAGCATGCCCAAACATGACACGAAAGTAAAGTTTACCTGCCTGTTAGGTCAGTTGAACTGCATGTTAAAACAATTACCTGAAATTGAATGAGATGATCTACTTCTTATTGAAATGAAAAAAAAATGTCTGAAGAAACACAGCATGCATTGAGCATGAGTTCTGCACATACAGATGGTGCTGTGCATGTATGCCATGTATGTTGCATGAATCCACTGACCTGTATCAATGTAAGGCAGAGGAGCTGGTACAGAAAGCGCTGGAGAAAACTCCTTCAGCAATCCACAAAAGACATTCAGATCTGAAGTATTGTATTAGAGAAAATTGGAAACATCTGATTTCTTTCTTAACTATCAGGGCAAGCTCATAGCACATGTTTTACAGAGATATAAAGTATAATCCATGGAGTTCCAAAAGCACTAGCAATAAGTTGAGGGATAATAGGTTATAGCACATTTGTTAATAATTCTTATGTCATCAAGTAGTAGTACTTAATAGTACCCAACACAGCAATTATTCTCAACTTGTGTGCTATTCGTAAGTTCTGTGCGGTTTGGTATGAAACATATATATTCATTTGGAAATAAATCCTACAGTTCAATGTTAAATCTACAAACTTTTATAAATGTTTTAAAACAGTCCATGTGACAAATGTAAACGTGGTGAATTTACTGTCAAATCATTTTGATGTACTATTATATATGTATACTGTTTAAGACACGTGCAACGGACTGCCTTATATTATTTCCTGTAATTTTTCTCCTTTGTCAAATGGTAATTTTTGTGAATGGTTGCAAAGTGTTGTCTTATTCTTGATTCCTGTATGTTACCTTCTCCTGAGTTTTGTGAGACCCCCTCTTAATTTATTAAATTTATTAAATGTGGCCTAGTATGTCATGTGTTTTTTTCCCCCCGTGCATCATTTCAATATAAAAATCTACCCTATTAATTGAAAAAGTGAGGTGGGGAGGGAGAAGGGAAGATCTGGAAGGCCTCGGGGAAAGGGAAGAATGTGATCACAATATATTTAAATTTAAAAATTGTTTTAAATTCTAAAAATATAATTAAAAAGTAAATTGATTCTTTTAAGCTTATAAAGGCAAACACCCTCAGAAAATATCCCTTTCTATGACTGACAGTATCTGTGTACTAAAGGACAGGAGAAGAACAGCAGCTAAGAGGAGCAGCTGACAAAAACAGCATCAATAGTAACAACACATTCCTTGTAAGAGTGTGTTTACATTGACAAATTATGTCGTCTTCCTTTCCTGAGCATGACAGTGGGGTGGAAAGGAGAAGGGACTTATCTTCTCTCTTAAAGGATGATAAACAGCACTGGTGGCGGCGCTGGTTACCGCGTGGAAAGGTCACGGTCATGACAGAACCCAGTATCAGTATTCAGAGCTTTATTAGGAGAGAAAGTGGGGGGAGAGGGGAGCCAGGCTTGGAGAGAGAGAAAGATGGCAGGGGGAGGGAGCAGAGCAGAGTGCAGAGAGAGAAAGGATGGGGTCTGCATCCAGCTTTCAAGGTTCAGATTGTGTGACCACTGGTCTATACATAGTCGCCAGTACCCCCTGATGATGTAAGACACAAGACCCCAAGCTGTGCATGTGCAGGAGTGAGGGCAGGATCCTAACACTCTCCTTGATAGTTATCATCACTATCATATTTTCACCAGACACAATGCTCCCCAAGGACAGACAGGACCATCTATCTTTTTGTTTGCTTGTTTTGTTTTGTTTTTGTTTTCTTCAAAACAGTGTAACCCTGGCTTTTCTGCAGCTTTCTCTATAGACTAGGCTGGCCTCAAACTCAGAGATTTGACTGCTTCTGCCTCCCAAGTGCTGGGATTAAAGGCGTGCACCACCACTCCTCAGCACACACAGTCTATCTTATTGATGGTTTTTTTTTTTTTTTTTTTTTTGTTTTTTCAGGAAAGGGTTTCTCTGTGTAGCTT